>JAHQIW010001061.1:0-115777 GCA_019055375.1 Parelaphostrongylus tenuis
TAAGGAAAAAGGTGGTGAGGGAGGAGAGAGAAAAGGAGGGGAGGGATGAAAAGAGGAGAAGGGAGAAGAATAGAGATGGTGAGTGTAGAAGGGAGAGAAAGAGGGAGGGGGAAGGGGAAAAAGGAGAGAAGGTGGGGGGAGGGAGAGGGAGTGGAGGGGGGAAGGAGGGGAAAAGGAAGGGAGAGATAGGGGAGGAATAAAAGGATAGAGATATTGAGAAAGGAGTAGGGGAAAGAGGGAAATAATGGAAAAGAAGGGTAGAGTATGTAGGAGATTAAAAGTGAGTTGAGAGAGAAGGGTGTGGAGGAGAAGATGGATGGAGGGTATGTGGATATGAGTAAAACATGTGATGAGTTGGTAAAGGAGATGATATAGAATGGTGTTTAATAGAGGAAAGCAGAAGAGGATTGAATAAAATTGTATGATGTAAGTTTATGTGGGAGGTGTGGGAATTAGAGATAATATGGATGTGAGGGTGTGTAGTATAGAGGAATAGTAGTTGAAGGTTAAGGGTAGAGGGGGGTGAAAGGGGGTGTGTGTGAAATTGGAGTGAGGGGATTGTGGGATTAGGATAATTTGTGATGTTGTATATGAAAAGATTTAGAGGAGTTTGTGATATATAGTGAATTATTGTAGTATAGTATGGAGGGAGATGTGTAAAGAAGGAAGGAGGTGTTAATGAAGTTTATGATTCAAAAAGTTGACTTTATATTTTTTATACAATGTATTTGTAATTTATATTGATTAGAATGTGTTTTGTATAATAGTATAATTGGATTTATTAATTTTGTAGTTTAGTTTTTTAGAAGATTTGGGTAAAAATATGTAGAGATTAGTATAAGAATAAAAAATAGTAAAATGGATTAGGGAGGTAGTTGTGGGATAGAAATTGGTGTAGATTATGTTATGTATTAGTTATAGAATGTGTGATAGAAGAAGTGATAGTGAGTTTTTTTACTATAATATGTTTCAAATTTGATCGTTCTTTAGTTTTTTATTTGAAGTAGTGTAGAATATTAATAAATAAGGTGAGTGTGCGATGGAAGATAAATTTTAAATAATAATATTTACCTCGGAAAAATTTACACTACACGTTTTTCACGTTTTTGATATTTTGATGTTTTAATATTCACATTAACTTATTCAATCTTGCCTATAGTACTGTTTTTGAGTTTCTGGAACGGTACGACCGTAGGTTTTGCTTGTGCCCCGCTACGCACCCAACCGTTTACACTTCCTGCGTGGGGGTGAACTCATCATTCCCCGTCTTTTTCTGACTCGCTACTCTTTCGTCGTTGTCGTCCAACTCTTGTCCCTATCCGTCTTGCCTTGGTCGTGTGGGCCCGGTTCGCTGCCTTAAGTTGTATGTCTTCGCACGCTTCGTTCGGGTTGTTTTTATGAGCCCCCCCCCTGTGGCTCCTATCCTTTTCTTCTTCCCCCCGTCCCCTTGAGCCCCCTTTTGTTCTGTTTGATTGTTGCGGCCTTTTCGGTCCCTGCCTAGTGTCACCCCGTCCCGTCTTTTCTCCGTCCGCCCTCTACCGCCGCACTTACTGAAGGGGCCTCCTGCTCTCTCTCCTGCCTTCCCCTCTCTGTTTTGCCATCGGTCTTTGATTTGTTGTACGCTCCCCCCCTCGACGGTGCTGTTTTTTTTCTGCCCGTCTGCCTCCCTTTTGTTCGAGTGTCTCGACTGTTGCTCGCCGCTTCTCTTTTCACCCCTTCTTCTTTTTTGCCTCCCCTGCCTGTTCCTGGTGTTCCTTTTCTTCCCTGGTCTGTCCCTTCCGCGCGGGCACCGTCTGCTACTCATCGTGTTTTTCTCCTGGCCCTTCCCCGTTCGTCGCTCCGCCGGGCGGTCCTCCCCCTTGTTCTTTTTTACTCTCCGCGCCCTTCCTCTTTCGCCTTCTTTCTCGTCCTTGCTTTTGCCTGTCTGCCTCTTCCCCCCCTATTCTGTGTGCGACTGAGGCCCCCGCCTCATGTTCCCTGCCACAGTGGCAATCCAGTTTGCCATCCCCCCATTGGCCGTTCCTCCGTGCCATTTTTTCCCTTGTGACCCGCCCCTTTTCTTTTTCCCCCCTCTTCCTCGTGGTTGCTCGGGTGTTCCCCCCCCGCTCTCGTCTTTCTACTTTGTTGATTCCTTTCTCCTCCACCTCTTTGGCCCCTGGGGTACCTTTTTTCCCTTAGTTTTTTCCTCCCCTTCCCTTTCGTATTCCCCCTCCTCCCGGTTGTGTTTGCTGTGGTGTGTGGGGCCGACCCGCTTCCCGCCCGAGACGCCCTCTGTTTCTTCTTCGCCCCCCGGGTCGCGTTTCCCTCTGCCGCTTTTACCCCTTGGTCTCCTCCTTTTCCCCCCTCCATTATTTACTATGGTCCCAATCGGATTACCGCTAGTTTTCTCTAGTAGTTTCTTCATCCTCCCTTACGTGGAATATTGGCGTATCTCCGCCTTGAGTATCTTCACACGCGTTTATTATATATCTATGCCCCGGACATTTGAATGACAACAGGGGGAGATAAAATATACCAATACGATAAAAGGGCACCAACGGACTTGTTTAAACGAAAAGTCAAAGGCGGATATATTTCAATTTTAGGTCATGGGGGCGGTCCCACCCACTAATGATTTTTCAGCGGTTGTACTTGTGGAGTTCTTATGACCGTGCAGTTTGGTCGTGTGGGTGGCTCACGCTTGCCAGTTCTTTTCTCGTACTGGTTCTTTCGGTCTATACCAATTATCTACGACGGTTTCTCTCTTTAAAACGTGTTAGCAGGGGGTGGGGTAGAGAGGGCTGGGAGCTCGTGGGTGTGGGGGTGGGTGCAGCATTGTCTGTAAAAAAAAAAATAAACCTAAAAGTAGTGACCAATGGAGACGTGTATTGAGGAGCACCGGCGGTACGGGGGGAGAGGGGGGCTGCACTCTTGTGAAGGGGGGGTAAACCGGGGGATCGAATTTGGGGGGGGGTGTTCAGATATGGTGTTGTACTAGAACGAATTATGTGATTTGCAGATAAATTCCCGGAAGAGCCTGAGCGTAAAACAAATGGTTTTTCGCAGGGACCGTGCCACCAAGGATGACACCACTTTCTGGCACTCATTGAATAGTCTCTCTTACTTATTTGATCCATACACATTTCCTGTCTTCTTGTACGATTTTTCGCTTAAGCAATCCTTCTACCGTGTATTTCTGGACCGTTTGAGCCCATTTACCTCGTTCTTTGCCAATGGACAAAGTGTTGACCGCTCTTCCGTAGACTCCGTTGATTCGACTTTCACTAACTTCACCATTTTTTTAATCGTTCTCTATCTGACGTTTTCTCCTATATAGCCCACCCTCATCTTCATTTTTTTCTCCAAGTCTATATTTATGTATTATCTTTCTAACTTTTTCGCGCTCTTTTCTTCTTCAACAACTTTAACCGGAATTCCTAGAGTGGTGATTCATATCTGTTACAACGACTCACATCCTCCACCCAGTCTATCATCCCACGTACCTGCCAACACATTCCATACTACTCTTTCTTTTTTTTCTCTTTTGTTACGTCATTTCAGCTTTTCCTTCCCTCTAACAATACGAATGGTTTCTTTCGCATGCACTCATCGTCTCTCGACTTTTCCATTACTTGGCCACGCCTTGACTCTGCAGCTTTGTTATGTACATCAAGTCTACTATCTTTTCATTTTTCCACTGTAATTAATTTCAACTGCCCACTAATTCGACGTTTGTTTTAGTACGCCTTCCTTTACTAGTCCTTCTCTTTTCTATTATAGGGTTTCTATTTTTCTGATAACACACTAATAGGATAAAATATTTGTTGTTAGAATGGCTGAGCAGTTTAGTGTTGGCTGTAAGCTTTTTGAGTGTGGATTTTTTCATTTTGTTGTTTTGAGATCGATGGTGCGTGCATTACGCATAAAAAAAGGGTTAATCGTGATAATCGTATTTTTGAGCCTGTTACCTATGGTGGTCATGGATCTACGGGTGTTTAGGAAAATGATTATTTAGATAGGCATAATGAAGTTAGACACGTCTCATTTTCGGCGGCCTTTTTTCTTTCCAGTCTCCACTATCTGCTACAGGTAACAGCGGTAACCGAATCTCTTTGCAATAAAAATCCTGTGGTGTGTACGATTCTTGGCATTTTTGGGAGGCCGGGTCACCGAGTTTCTGAAGGTAAGGTTTTGACCACGCGCCTTTATAAGTGGATATACTCGGCCCACCCAAACGGGCAAATGTTGTTCACTCGATTGCTTTTGGCTGGTAATTGTGAGCTATCATACCTTTCGCTTCAAGATGCTTTTTCTGAGTTTTTTCTGGAACAAACACTGGAAACGAAAGGTACGATATTCATGATTACCAGACAAGAGCAATCGAGTGTGTAACATCGACCTTTCAGTAATTTTTTTTTCACTTGATAACGCGAGTACATATTACGGCGTCGGCTCCTATATGCAGAAAATTTCACACCCGCGGAACTAAGAACGGAAAAGCACCGTGCAACTGGACGATGCTGGAAGGCCGAAACACGTGTCTTGCAGTGTATAAGTGCCATAGAAAATCTCAAGAAAGGCTTAAGATACTGCTGTCAAAATTAATAAAATTTGCCTCAAATTACTCATGGAATGGCATTGTGTTTCAATGTCTGGTATCGATTTGGACGAACATGTCATAGTATTGAGATTGTTTTGGCATATTTCAACCAAAAATAGCCTTACTAAAGCTTCTTCCTACAATGTCAATCTTCATTGATGACAAAATTCCTTTTATTGATATGAAAGATCCGAATTCATTACGAAACCACAACAATGTGATCGCACTCTGATCGCCAAGTCGATCGCGCCGATTACCGCGCGCGGGCAGCGGCGCGACGCCGCTTCCTATTAACGATCAGCGTGAAAAGGTTTAACGCCCAACTCATTTCCACTTTCTTTTTTTTTCAGCAATAACGAGCAATATGAACTTGGACGAAGAAGGCGAAGACGTCTGCATCGCAATTTCACAGGCCGGCCTTCAAACTCCTATATGAATACAATGATATCTCATGTAAAATGTTCATTTCTAACACTACGATTTTTCATGGTCGATGTTGCCTAAATTATTTCTATACACAGTCTTTTATATCAATTTAACGTTTCTTTGTAGGGTTGATAAAAGACAATTCTAGTCGCGAAGATTAAACTAATTACTTATCCAGTAATACTGTAAATCTGAGTAAAATTGAGATGTTGTTCTGCTGAGATGTACCGATTCTTATACATCACCCATGATCAACTGATTCAACCATTAGATTTTCTTTTATTGACCAGAGATTCAATGACTTTTGCAAACCTATAGAGATATTACCATAAACCTCCATCTATGATATATGTATTATTCGTCAGTGACTCCTGAACAAATCATCGTTATTGATCAACTTGCATACTAGTATTGCAATTAATTACTGTAGAGTTTTATCTTATGTCCATTACGCCTGCTAACATAATAGCTACGCGATACTGGAATGTTTACGCTGAATTCTTCTGGTTGGCATGATACTATACCAACTCAGGATTAATTAGCAACGCGAAATCATCTACATACAGAGGAAAAAAAATATTTTTTAATCCCAAAACCATTCTCCTATTTTGGGTGGAAGCCGGAAGATTCTCGTTCGTTAACAAGTTTGGCGACTCGAAATTAGCTACGAGTTTCAACACCTAGATCTAGTGTTTCTGTGCTAATATAGAAGTACAGATGATGAATAATACTTGTACTATGACTAGTTACTCTAAATTCTACGGAACGTGTTTCTGTCGCATTTTCTTGTAACATAGTTAAATGTTTTATATTTGGTTGTACTTGAAACGTGTAGTGTTGATCTGTACGTGTAGCAGTGATTGGAAATAAAATATGGAGAGAAATTGTGAGAAATATTGCCATCTAGCTAAAATCTAAACTGTCATTAAGAGGACGAAAGTGAAGGAAAAAGAGCAAAACATAGAGGGAGTGACTTTTCTTATATTATTTTTCCAAGTAAAAATGCTCCCATTTTACATTCACGAACTGAAAAGCTGGAGGAATAACAAGTATAAGGAGATTTGTTCTTCTCAACTCTTTTGTTCTCAAATTTATTTGATTCAAACAGTCCAGAAAAAGACAAAGAGCACATGCTTAAGTTACGAATGATTCATTTTTCTACTAAAAACTTTTTTTTTGCATTTGCAAGTTATAGCAGAAAAGTATACAATGGGTTTTTGAGAACACTCTCATCAGGTAGAAAAAGATTGAAAACTTAATGCCGACAGTTACTTATGTCAAAACGCAATACTCTCTAAGTAAAAATTATGTGATTTTTCACCGAATTCGACAGCTGAATCTAAGTTTTTCGAATTGACTAATGAGTATTTCACTATGCTTTAATATATCTATTTATTTATTTTCCGTATGATTTCATATGGGGCGCCGTGGCCGAGTGTTTGTGATGCTGGTCGCGGAACGCGTGGAGCCGAGCTCCATACCCAGCTCTCTCCGGCAGTCAACAACGACATCCTATGGAACGCCACAGCAAGACTACTCTCGAGATTGCAAAGAAATTCGCTCGATCAGTATTCTACGTCGTTCAAGATGAAGACGGAAAAACGAACTGAATGCTAGAAGTATTGGGATCCGCATAGTGAAAGAAAAGAACATTGTGGTGGCGGATCAAATAAAAATAAAAATTAAAAGAAATAAAATGTTTTCATACAGTTTTCTTTTTGTACAAAATATCATCGGTTGAATAGTAAATTTACTAATTTATACAAGTACATTTTGCACTGGACGCCATATGCTCGAAGCCATATCGGTCGAAGTGGTAGATCATAGGCAAACCGTCGAGTCCAAACGTTCGATGGCTTCCTGGAGCAAGTCAAATCATTGTGTAGAAACAAATCTTCAAGACACGATATAAAATGTTGTTGAAGTGATATAGTCAAATTTTCTTTTGTGTCTTTCAGTAACAAAGCGCATGCGATGCAGTGGCTAGAGAGCTCTGCTTCGCACACAAGGACAATGGTTCGATTTCGCACTCATGGCTCACCAAGCCATCCATCGCACCGGGGTCGGTAAATTGGTACCAGACTGGTCTCAGACTTGTCTGGGAGGATGAGCATCACTGACTCGGTTCAGCGGAGGCCACCTCGAGTCACTGTAAAGGCCAGATATGCACCTCAGACGAAGTTAAAAATTGAAGACGAATGCATGGTGCATCCCTCAGGGATTGATTAACACCAAGAGCTTTATCCTTTCAGCTTTATCTTTCAGTAGTAATGTTATAAACGAGGAAACTCAAATGTTCGTTATTTTTTGAATTCACAGAATTTGGCAGTAACTCCCTGTCATCAAGGCACTCACAGGTAAATCTCAAAAATCAAAAAAGTACTGTATGCTTAATTCATGCCGGGACATTAGATGCAAATGACAAACATCTATATAATAAGGTAAATAGGTTGCGCAAATCACTGATAGAGTTCATTTGACGTGAGTGAAATAGAATTTCTACTCAAGTACGTTTTTGTGGTTTCTTAACAAAAAGTGAGGCTTAGCTATGAAACAGCTATGAAACTGACCTGATTGATTTTTCAATTCCCATAACTCTAATAGGCACTGTGGACGTACAACAGCTGCTACAGGACTGTTGTCCCACTGAAACAATATTCTTAGAGATACAGCTTTACACGAACCTTAGTCCTTTGCGGACGAATAGAGTCATTTTGATTCCCAACAAATTTCAGAGGTCTTTTTTTGTCTAGAAGTTAAATAATCATTCATCAGCTCAAACTTTGAGGATTCCGATACTGTGCTTGGTTTTCGAAAAGGCCTTTGTAGTACGCTGTAGGAGCAGAAACAAAAATATGTTTCACATTCGGTTTGCCCTATTTGCTCAACCAAAGTCCGTGAATTTCTTCTTATTAGACTATACTACGCTCATTTGTCAGCTCGAATCTAGGCAAATTTGAAGCTCGAATTGAACCTCCAAAAGGTTTTTACAGCACTATCAAAGCGGAGATTAAATTTTTCACATTTAAAGTTTTCTTTGCACATAAGAGTTATACATAGACAAAAAGCGCATAAACTTATAGAGAAAATTATGTTCTATCGCAGTCTTACAAAAACCTAAGATAATTCACAAAACAATCGATTACGCTGCCGCCCGCAAAGGGTTAAATTACTAGCAAATCAAATTCTGTGACTTTCAAAAAAACCGTATTTCCAGTTAATCTAATAGGTTGCTCCATTATTACCTTCGCACTGTTGCTTTATTCGGTTCCTTCGAGGTTGGATTACTGCCAAAGGGTTGTAGTTTGGTGGGAATGTCCTGCTATTTTGGACAGACATTTGGATACGGCCGTGGCACCATCGCTCTTCATTCAAATGAAATGGGCTATCCACAAAGGTGACCATGTCTAGATGAGCACCTCATGCATTGACCGACAACCTCACATTGCGAAGTCGACTCGCCACATTTTGGAGAAGCTGGGTTGAATCACATTACCACATTCCGCATAGCCTTGAGATTGCTGCTTCGTATTATCATCTCTCCAACGACCTGAAGCAACAATGGAGGGAAAAAAGTTTGGAGACTATGATCGGCTCGAAAGTGACCTCATCGACTTTTCTAATCGCCGGTGTCATACATTCTGGGTGACAAGAATCTATTCTTTGCCCAATAAATGGTTGCATGCCATTCATTGATCATTCTATCTAGATTACTTGGACGGTCCGCTTTCACTAGTTTTGCGGACAGGATTCCGTTTGTCCCTTTGTTGCGCGGCAGCCGTCCATGACAGTGGTCTAATTTGAGCATGCCGGCTGATGCGAGTGTCATACCGTGATCTGAAAAATATCGGCAGCTGCGAGTACAGCTCTTCGATTCTTTTGATGAACATGTCCGCCCCAACGTGTAGGTGATCGCCATCGAGGACGCGTACGTTGCCGTGGAATCCACTCTACAGTTTTCTCGCCCCTTTGTCGTCTCTTCTTGTCAATATATGACCGGCCCATCCGTGCTTCGCATAGATGTATAGACCTCAGGATCACGAAGATGGAGTAGACCTCGAAGATCTAAGCTACGCAAGCCGGCCAGATGTTGTATGCGCCGATTGAATTTGAGAAGACATCGTTCAAGTGCTCGGTGAGTTGTGCGTAGCAGTCTTGATGTGGTGGAAGTTTCAGCTCACGTTTTAGTTGTATAGCAGAGCCCCGGGAGAACCGTAGAATTGATCATGCTGGTGATTATATTGTGAATGAAATGATTTTTGAAATTAAATAACAATTGAGCTAGAAAAATGTCAAAATGCGAAGCTATTAAGAAGGGATATCCAATGAATCTAGACAAACAGATTATATTAGTATGCGAGCCCATAGAAAAAGTATACCTACAATTGCTCCTAGCACTCCATTGGCATTGATTTTCAACCGAAGGACATCATTGTAATCACATTCGTGAGTGGAAAACAACAATGCACAACATCTTTGGCAACGCTCGAACACCTGCGAATCGCTGCAGTTCGCTGAAGTGTACTTCAGTACTAGACCAAGCACCATCAGCAGAGACTTTACGTGCATCTGTAGCACAACTCATGGGAAGGGGGAGAACAACGTGATCAAGAATGAGTGGCAAAGCGAATGAAACGAGCGAACGATACACCAAATGAGTAATGAAAATCAAACAGAAGATAAGGACAGAGTGTTTTGTAAAGAACATTCGCAAGCGATATGGAGGAGGCCTGACAAAAATTTTTATAGAGAAGAAAACAAGCGAAAATGTGAGAAGCGTGTTTTTAGAGATATACAGATGAACAGGGTTAGTAACGATGTAATTCTGAGAGTAATCAGACATTAATTTATTGAACGATATGACTTGGTTCTCCGTAGTACACATGAAAAGTTTTCCAGCTTGGTCTCCCTACAAATGATAGTCATCGATAACGCAAAAGAACAGCTCGAAAGCTCCTGCAATTCTACAGGACTCAATCGTCATTCCTATCGGTAGTATTTATATCATCTGCATCTCACTATCTTCGTAATTTGATCTCTAGATGGGATTGTAATAAAAGCCCTAACCTGATAAAAAGATGCAGCTCTCGGCGCTGATCAATCCCTGATGGATGAGCCATGCATTCGTCTTCAATTTCTAACTTCGTTTGAAGTGATTGAATGCATATCTGGCCTTTACAATGACTCGCGGTGACCTCCCGCTGAACCGAGTCAGTGCTGCTTATCCTCCCAGATAAGTTTGAGACCAGTCTGGTACCAATTTACTGACCCCGGAGGGATGGATGGCTTGGTGAGCCATGAGCGCGAGATCGAACCACTGACCTAGTGTGCTACGCAGAGCACCTTTAACCACTGCGCCACATGGCTCATCACTGATATAGAAGCAAGAAAGGCGATGAACTGAGATCTCATCGGAAAAGTTAGCGTACTTTATTATATAGAAGTTCTTTCCAATGTTATCAGTGTGCTCAGTAGTATATGTTATTATATAAGCTAATGGTGTACCTTTAGGAAACCGAGGCTAGAGGAAATGGCGCAGTGGGTAGTGATGTGGTGCGTCGAGATGGATGGTAATATGCAGAGAACTGGTTCAGTTCTCCTGCCTAACGCCCTCCTGCAATTGATCAAATGACTTTCAGGGAATTTCTCAATCCGGCTACGTCCAAGACTGCGAGGAAAATCTTTGTGACCAATATTAGTATGAACTCAAACAAAGACGAGATCATACCTCTCGTTTCAAGTGTCTCTTTAGGCTGCACTCACTTTTCAATAATCCTAGTAGTTATTCTTAAGCTATGCATGTGGTTTGTTATGGGCAATTATACACCGCAGTACACGTGTTTCAGCCTTGCAGCCTCGTCAGTTGCACGGTGCCGTTCGTCTGAGGTGATCCCTTCCGGGGAAAGCGGCTCCAACATAAAAGGTGTCTTTGAAGAGCATAGCCAACTTTCGTAAAAAAAATAAAAGTTCTTCAAAAATTATGAGTCATGTAGAAATTTAAGAGTGGTCTGAAGAAACACACGAAACAAAAGGTATAATATATCTGAGGATACCGGCCAAAAAGAAATCAACTGTACAACACTGCCCGTTCGGTGATTTTATCACTTATCGGCGCGTGCAAAGCGTTCGTCAATGATTTATGAAAGAGGGTTCTTCTCTAAGAGGGATTAACTCAACCGAAAGATACCGTGCAACTGACGAGGCTGCAAGGCCGAAACACGTGTATTGTACTGTATAAGTGCCCAAAACAGACCATATAGAAGTCTAAAAATGACCAGTAGGTAAAGACGAAATCCTCAAGCAGTGTCGAAACATCACGCGAAATATTCACAGACCTCGGTGGAAGATGAATGCGATGAAACGAATCGAATGTAAGAAGTGTTGGGATCCTCATAGTACACTGTGTTGATGGATTGTGTAAAATGCATGAATCAAAACTGTTTAGTGCACGCAAAAATTTTTTGATTTTGTTGACAAATTTCTTCAGAAAGCTCAAACAACGGATTTCTACTCAGAAATTAGGGTACTTTATGGCTATTCGCACTCTTGAAAAAAAGCGCATTTTTTGGTTGTTTTCAGAGTTTGAGTCATTATTCGATAGCTTAAACAAGAGAATTTGAATGACTTAAAATGTTTTCAGAATGGCTTCATTACTAAGCTGTAACAGCAATAATAAAACAATGTACTCATCCGAACATGAAGCTTTTCCTTTAAACTTTTACTAACCATTCCATAACTTAAATCTCGACAATTCCAATAATATACTTGGTTTTTGAAAGGAACTTCTTAGTGCCACTGTAACAATAAAATGAAGATTGTGTCTAGCAAGTTTGGCACTGGAAAAAAACGCGACGACTTAGTGGCAATGTTGCGAAAACTTGTCCACATATCGGCAAAGCGCGGTGGTCTGATGCCAATGATGCGTCGAGTGGCACTTAACATTCTTTAGGTTGCTACAGCGCAATAAGAAGGTTTTTTCCCTGATAAAAACATCGTTGGAATTTCCGAGATCCAGACTATCGAATGATAACTAAAGGTTTAGAAGAAAAGTTTTGCTCGGCGAGAAACGCTTGAATGAGAAACATAATTTTATTTCTGCTGATACAGCGTAATAATGAAGCCATTCCACAAATAAATACACCTTTGAATTCATTGATATTTGAGCTATTAGGGAATTGTTAAAACTTTAGAAGACAATTAAAGACGAGTTCTTCTCAAGGAACCGAAAAAAATACGTGGATAGCGAAAATGATCCAAATTTCTTCACTTGGCTGTAACAATGTAATAAAAAGCTCTTTTTGAAAGCCGAATATATCATGCAGTCGCCGAGATTTTATCTATCGAATTGCTTTAGAAAATTTCAAGGAAAGCTTAGCTTGACGAGGATTCTCTGAAGAATAAACATGATATTACTTTTGCTGTTACAGTGCAATTATAAAGCTATTTTGGAAATAAAATGAGTCAGTCAAATGCGTTCGATTTAAGGCTTCGAATGATTGTTGAAACTCAGGAATACATTCTATAAGTGCGTATTTTGCGAGGGCTCGAAATAGGTGCGTATAATGGGAAAGTACAAAAGTTTCCCTAATTCTTCCAGGCATCGCAGTATTCAACGCGTTCGTCTTCCTTATTTGAAATAACATGAGGAAATGACGATCAAATCTGACACCAAACATAATTGTTCAAACAAAAAGCAGAACAGATGCGTTGATAGGTTTTTTTTTTTTCCAAATAAAAGCCAATTGAATAGATTGTTGTGAGCTAAAATTTATTCATCTTGCCAGAAAAATATTTTCAACTCTTCGTCAGGTACTCGTCTTCTGCTTTCTTTGAAAGTTTGGTAATCATTCGATGGCTAAATCTCAAAATTCCAATCCTGTAATATTTCTAAAACACCATTTTTACCGCGGCGTAGAAGAATGAGGATATCTTTTACAATCACCGCGTTCCGGTGCATCATTATCTGGCGTAGCTGTTCTTCTACTTTTAGTAATCATTCGATGGCTTAAATCTCGACAATTTCAAAGGGCATGCAGTGGCGTACAACAAAGAATTGACTGCGGCTTCACGTAAACCAGATTTGCATCCCAGTACCTCTAACGATACTTCATCAAGTCAAAACCGCCACGTAATTCCTAAGGATTGATCAACACCCACAGTTTCATCCTTTTTACCTTTCCTGTTATTGTATTTAAACCTCAAGACCTCACGAAGTTTGGAAGACCGTCTCTTTAAACCCTAGCCAACAGCACCTGATCTACACACGTGAAGTACCACGCCTCTCTCTGGAATCGGAACTATCTATTGACAAAAAGTCCATTTCGCCGTCTCCCTTCTGCTTTTAACATGGCAAGTCGTCGACAATCCACGACTGACACCGAGCAAGATAATACGGCAGTGACTGCAACCTGTCTTGGTTTCTAATGCACCTGGCTGTTTCGCCTTGTAGATCTCACCGACTGGAAAACAACTTCGATTCTTTATTTAAATGGTAAAAACAAAGAGAGACATCGACCAAATTAGTACTATAAACTGTCAGTATCAAATTACACATTCCTTAAGGACTTTTTGGTTATATCCGACATTGGGTCACTTTTTAACACTGGAATATATGAAAACAATAACTACTGCAGATATGAAGGAACATTACGCCCACTTAACAAGCTACAACATTACTTGAATGATAGCAGATAGTTAAAAACACAAAATTCACAGTGCATAAAATATTAAATGAGAACAGCGTTTCAGTCAGAACACAGATCATCCAGTTACAAATAGAGACAACCACGATGTGAGTTAGTTTCAACGTTGAAACATTACTGAACGACACGTTCACGTTATCAGTATGGTTTATGCCTATCACCACTGAATCCACCACGTCCGCCACGCATTGCGCCTCCACCTCCGCCACCACTGCCTCCTCCTCTTGGAGCTCCACATTGGTTACACGCCTAAACTATGAGCAACCGTAACAAAACCATGACTGTGACCATCTCAATAATACTGAAATAAAAGAATACACATGTTGTGATTAGTTCAAATTTCTAACACATCCATGAGCGATAATTTGATGACTGACGAGGAAACATTGTGTTAAACCATCTACATAATAGAAGCTCGGAGAATCTGACCTGTCGAAATGCAAAGTTGTTGTTTCCACATGAATCACATGGCCAATCATTACTTCGTTGTTCCATGTTCGGATTTCCTCCACCACGACCAAATCCACCTCGACCGCGTCCACCTAAATAGGGTGATCGCAACAATTCTCGTTTTATGCTATGCCACAACATATGAGACAATACAAAGCATACAAAAGCTATGAAGATAAGTCATCGTAATATTTCAAACTGCTGAGTACACTCAAATGTACTGCTTGAGCAACAACTTCACTACCATCCTTATGAACGTGTTTCCAATCTTACTTATTTCACGATACACTGACAGTTCCAGTACAGTACAGAGTCGCATGATAACTGAGCCATAAATGAAGGCAGCTGATGATGAGAAAATATCTTGACAAACTTTTTCAAGCTAGTGTAAGACTGTTACCTTTTTCCCGGTTGATGCTTAGGTGTCTCTGCCTTTCTTACGGCCTGGACGCATTATGCCATATCAATTTTTATTATTTGGTCCCAATTACCAATAAGAATCTAGTTCAAAAGATGATCCAGAAATCTACCTATTAACATTAGCCCACCGTCTAACTTTATAGAGTGAATAAAAACAGCGTGTTATTCACACATTACGAGCAAAATACTCATTTCAATTCATTCTTGAACTTCTAAAACTGATCTAGAAAGCTTCGAGATGTTTGTGCTAACGTATCTGAAACCTCAAAAAGTGACTTGCTGTTGGTATAGCATTAACGTGTAGCAAAATCACCCTGTTAGAAAACCAAAACCGTAGACTGGAGTAATCAAGCGTTTCGTTCTATGTGAGATTGAACTAAGATAATGATATAACATGTTTTGAGCCGTTCGTCAGGTCTAAGTGGAAGGCAGGCGCTTGTTTGCCCTCAAGGACTCTACAGTAGCACAGCCCTTCGGTTAGTCGACCCTTGAGGCTATACTCCTATATGACGGAATTGACGACGAGTAATAAATCACTGCAAGTCGGGTGTTAAAATCGCTTGCCATTACAGAGAATACTGTACTAGTGAGGAGTCCTTAAGGACGAAACAGGCGCTCCTCTAACACTTAGACCTGATGAATGACTCAAAACATGTTATTTCATTATCAGACTATTATTGTTTTGAGCGGGATCTCCGTAAAGATGGGAACGAGGTTGGTATTTCAACGGATCACAGTCTGAATTCACCCCTTGTGATAAATCAACAACTGAATCCTCACTCCCCAGAGCGGACACCTAGATCTTCGCGGATGATGTATGTGCAAAAAGGACCAATGTGAAGTGCTGGAATCTGCCACATCGAGATACAAGAAGTGCTGACTTAGTTGAAGATTAAAAAAATCACATCGTCAACCGGAAGGTGTGGACATTAGTCTCAAACATTCCCCGAACATCACAGAACCTCACCCGGTTAGCTAAGAAAAATTGAAAACTGTGAAAAGATGATATCCTCATTCATTTTCTCCACCTCTCTCAAGTGTATATCTAGAAAAAGTTCTCAGCACCGATGAACCCTTGAGAGATACGCTGTATATTATCGTCATCTAACATCCTCATCGGGATGACGGCAGTACACATCCCAACTTTCAGATTACTCACGGTGGCTAACAATTATCAAGTCAGTGCTGCTATCCTCCCAGACAAGTCTGGTACGAAATCGTCGACTCCACAGGGGTGGAAGGCTTAATGGGTCTTGAGTATGAGAACAAACCACCGACGTTACATGCGACCGCAAATTACATCAACCCCTGCGTCACACGGAATAACTCCATAACGCCCACAATTTACAATGACACAGAAATTTGATACTTCATACTTTTTCACCGAACTACTTCTTTCTGATTTTGAAGTCCAAGAGAAGTGCTACACTACAGACTGCAAGATCTTGCACACTTTCCATAGGTTAGAAAAAACTGCCCAAGCTCAAGATATACAGCATATGCTCTTAATTACAACAAACTCACCAAAATCGCCACGGAAGCCACCTCCTCCACGTCCACCAAATCCACCATCTGAAAATATGCTGATAAAAATCATGCCAAGGGTTCGCTGGATAGCTATAACACATACCAAATCCACCTCGGCCTCCTCTTCCGCCACGGAATCCACCGCCAGCGCCACCACCACGTGCTGAAGCGTCCACTGGCTTGAACTTGGCTATAGAGATTGTCATAGGACGATCACCACCAGGAAATGGCTGTCCATTGTACATTTCAATGCAACGCTGAGCAACTTCAGCGCTGACAAAAGTGATCATGCACTCTCCCTGAATACCAACATAAATCACAAGTTGCGTGGATTTAACATAGAGTAATCATACCTTTGGCTCCCCAGTTGCTCTATCAGTATAAATCTTTATTCTCGGAGCACCTGTTCTATCATTCTTTGCGATGTCTCCAACGGTATTAAAAACATCCGCAATATAGGTTTCATTTGCCCTGAAACTAATTTGGTTAGAGAATGAAAACGCATAGAGACCGTACAAATTCCCATTTCTCAATAACAACACAAAACTAACGTGACAGGGACTCCTTGGACAAAAACAGTCTCCTTAAGTTCAACTCGATCGTCTTGACGATTGAAACCATTGTCTCCTCTATCTCCTCCAAAGCCACCACGGCCTCCACGGTCTAAACATTCAAAAATACATATGATAGTAAACTACCGATAACTGCCGATATTATCGACCAAACAAGTGAAGCGAAAATGAGGACTTAATTATGTTCCCCGATTTTTAGATACCATCAAAACAAGTATTCTATTTTATCGCTTTTTAGCTGTGATGCACATGTTTCATAACTATGAATCCAACGGTTTTAAGTTATATTAAAAACTTTGAACTTCAGAAAGAAATCGAACCATCATCTCACCCTTTACTGAAGCGCATGATAACCTATTGCACTACCGAAGCTCCCGTTCTGCCTAACATTTTTTATGCGATACAAGGTATCGATCTGTTCGGCCACAGCAGTGCAATAGGCTACCACGCAACTCTCGAGAGGCTGAAATATCGGCTCGGTTTCCGTCCGAAGTTTGGCTTTGCATATCACTTAACATTATTTGATATATACATATGTATATGTATACAATATAATCGTTATGTGCATATATACGTAGATATACACACGTGTATATACGCATATATGTACATGTCTTACATATATGTGTATATGTATATATATATAGTATATATATATACACTCAAATTGTCAAAACGTTCCTTTCTCCTGGTAGACATTCCGAATATGCCTAGCTTGAACCTGCGCCATCGATAAGCCCTGACAAAATTTCCGCAAGAACTTTATCCTGACAAGCCATCAGTTTGTTCCATAAGTTTTGAAACTTAAGCAATAAGTATCAATTCATTCAACCAGAAGTAAAGATGACTGCACGATCTTGCTACCGTCTTAAGTGAGCATTTTCTTGAGAATATTCTGGTATTACAACATGCCCCTAGTTGCTGCTACTGAGATGATTCGCTTTGCTACTCTCACGAATAGCGAGTAAGGGAAAATGCTCAATAAAAGCGGGGCGCAAGATCAATGGAACTTCCTGTAGTACGGCTCGAAAGGGACTGATCCTCCAGTCTGTTCTCTCCAGCTTTGAACCTCGTGAACCACTTCCTAACCGTCCTTTCTCGCAACTATATCATCGTTCTTAAGCTCCACTGACCTTGCGCGCCGCTTGCACTTGCATTTTCCCCCTACGCTGCCATTCGTGTATGAATAAGCAATGCGAAATTTTTCCCGACGACAACTCCATGTTCTAGCAAGTATAAGCAAGTTGCACGCCGAAATCTTCGCAAGAAAATATGCAATTGAACGTTACTCAATTCACGCAATTTCAACTACTCCTGGTTTACAGATTTGGTGCTTATTGCCCTAGTGTGAAAACTTACGGAACGACCTGATATTATTTGAGCACAAAACCTGTACCTCAGTATCTATTAACAGCACATCAAAACCTACGAAGAAATCACAGCTACTCTATAAATGTGTAAATCAAAAACCACTTGTAAGTCCGCAAAAACACAACGCCTTGGATGATCGTTGCTATCGGCTCTTTGTTGAAAATTATTTTAATATTTACAGTATACACACCCCATCGAATTGATTCTAACCCTTTTAAATATACATCGTTTCACCATATGATTTCTAGACTGTAATATTCAATTTCTCATTTCCATTCAACCATTTCAATCTTTCTATTTTTGAGAAATAATTACTGTAATAACACTGATTTTTATGAGAATACCTTGAAAACCTCCTCTTCCACCGGGACCTCCCGGGCTGAAACATAACGTGTAATCTAGGGCAATTGGTGCAATCTATGCGAGACCCAAAGAGGTCTACACACGATTGCACCATGCCCTAGACATTGCAAATCCATCTCCGATGATATACTAAGTTTCTAAAAAGGCTAGTAAACTGTAAACAACAACGAAAATGGATTTGCAATCTCCATAGAGAAGACGCGCAGAATCTTCAGACTCGATTTTCAATTCGTGACATGGCAACACATTTTCGAGAGTTTACGGTGTGATGGTGATGTTGAGCTGCATTCAGCCCTTCCTGGAACTCTAAAGCATACTCGTTTACCTCATATATCCTTTTTAGGATTTTTTTCTTAACACAAATTTACGGCATTATCACAACGGACTCCGGACACAAAGTAACAAGAGGTCGTGAAGAATCACTCCATTTCCTTATTATTCTTGATAAAGTTTTTTTTTCCTTCTTAAAAAAAAGCAAAAATCCTAGAATACGTTCTGAACTTCTTCGCCGATCCTTCTCTATACTTGGATTGTCCGACCATAAATAACTACTATGAACTTGCAAAGTGAAAAATCGTCACCTTCACTTTGTCCATAATCACTTACCGTCTCACCACTTCACCAAACACCGTAACTCATAATAATCGACTGCAATCTGTGGGCCAGTTGGCCGAAACACTTAAATTCTATAATTCTATAATATTAGTTTAGCTACAAATAATGTTTCACATCACCACACGGACCTCCAGTCTGTGTACCATCAAAAAATCCAATAGGAGCTACAGAACGAATACTTTCGCTCAATAGTTCAAATTCAATCGAGACGAGATAATAGACCAAATGACATCCATTCGTATACATGAATATGTGAAAATTCGCTCAGCAATAAAAATAAACCTTACCCGCCACGGAATCCTCCTCGAGCTCCGCCACGACCTCCATCGTCCCATCGACTAGGACCACGACGATCTGGGCCACCGTATCCCCCCGCATCGCGTGGAGGACCACCAAAACCACCTCCTCTTGGAGGAAATCCTCCATCACGACCGCCTGCAAAAGCCTACAAGTTAGAGATTGTACAATAGTAATAAGTTTTTGAAGAATTAACATTTTCCCGATGCCTCAAGTCGTTTTTCAAGTCTTTCGGACAAGGCTTTTTCGCCCTTTCTTCAGGTTTTTGGTAGCCATTTGATAGCTCAAACCTTAGCGCCTCCTTACAGTGCTTAGTTTATAGGACCTTCTCAATGTGATATAGCAGCAAGAATTAAAATTATCGCGAGGTACTTTTGCCATTTACTTGAACTCTGGCCGCTTCATAAAATTTCTAGGTATCCCGCATTGAAACTGTAGAAATTTTGTTCTCTCATTCTATGGCTCAAGGCTGTTACTTTCATTCATATTGCCTGAAAAGGAGCGCATGTGGCTCAGTGTTTAAAAGTGCTCTGAGTCGCACACAAGGTCGATGGTTCGATCTTGCGCACATGAATCACCATGCTTTATATCTCTCAGGAATCGGCAGAATTGGCAGCAGACTAGCCCGAGAGGATGGTAAGCACCACTGACTTCATGAATCGGCAGATTACCGTGAGTCATTATAAAGGCTACATATGCGTTTGATCACTTCAACAGAGGCTAAAAATTGAAGATGAATGCATGTCGCATCCCTCAAAAATTGATCGACGCCGAAGGCTTTATTCTTAATCCTTTATCGCCGAATAAACACGCTAATAAGCTAAGCCTGACCAGCATAAGTCCAGAACTGCGAAACGCAACTCTATCTTCGCTCGTCCAGCGTTCTATGAACTTCTTTTCCAGACACTGAACTTTACTTCGAAACCGCCTCAATTTATGTTATCAAAAAGCTATAGAAGTCTTTGTAATTTTTTGACTGAGCTTGAAACGGAGGGTTTTATGATGCTATTCATTCAAACAGCTGACGTTTCAGTGGTTTCGCCTTATTCAGAGCCTGGAAAGATCAGGCTGCCTACAACCCAGTAAGTCAGACACATCCACTGTTCCATAAGAAAAAAACCACCAACTCTAAGGCCACTCGATGCCCTCATAAAAGAGTTCTTAGCTGACAAGCGTAACGCTAAATCAAACACTCCACTAGGCTCGCATAGGACACAGACGGGTAGCTGAGAAGATTTCGAAGCAAAAGTCGCCATCCTCGAACAAGAACAAAGAGAACAGTGCGTAAGATTTTAGGAGCGTTTTAGATTAACGTCACCAATCCAATCATGAACAATCAAGGAGAATGCCTCCTAATTATACGTAAGATGAGTCAGTATATAAGACAGTTGTTTCAGTGCGGAAACACATTACGACTCCATGTGATTTCTGCTCGATGATCTCCACGCGAATAGTTCAGTAAAAGACTATGAAAACGTGAGCATGCTGAACGTTGATTTTGTGCTTGATGCGATTGAAATATAAGTTTCGTGATTCTTTCTAATAGAAACCGGTGGTGTCTGACTGATCGAGGTTGCGGATAATATGATCTTTCCAGGCTCGAAGAAGCCGAAACAGCCGAAACGAACGTTAGCTGTTTGAATAAATATACAAAAGCCTCGTGTCAAGCTCAGTCAAAACTATCAAGGAATTTTTGAGGTTAAGCGGTAGTCAGTCTTGAGCTTATTGAAAGCGTGCTAGGAGACCACTCACAAACCCTAGCCGCTTCGATGGCGTTTGTTGCGAAATCCAATCCACAAGGGCATCAACATACTCTGGGTTCTCGGTGAATAAAACCACGTCAAGTGTGAAATCAATTCTATTTTCCACTGCTACAGAGCATTAAGAAGGCCTTTTCAGATTAGTATTAGTGTCGCCTCAATTTAAGCTGTCGAATGCTTACTGAAAGTCTCAAGAAAAAGTGATAAAGGCCTTTCCCTCAGTAGGCTGAAAAGTGGATTGGGAACAGAATCATACCACAATTTATACTTGAAATTCCATAAATAAAAACGGTCTGTACTGAAAAACAGGCGCGTGTGTCCAGTTTATACTCCTCAAATTTCGTTATACCTATTTTTCTACTTTTCAATTTTCTTTCTTTCTTCAAGAAACTAGGGCACCTTGAAAGCGCGCGTGTTCGTCCGTTTTTTTTTTGCAACATTTGAAGCATTACACACTAGAGAATTTCAAGGTAAACAAACCCAAACTACGCAATACAAGAGAACTAAGAATTAAGGCATCTGCTGCATGCCAACTATATCCCTTAATCGAAGCACAATCGATATCGCTAGTGGCGCGAGATTTTCGTTGATCAACAAAGATTTTTTCTTTGTTTAGAGTAATAATTCAAGTTCTTTCTACCACTCTGATAGAACATGATTTTATCTAAAAATCCTGCGAACTTTTTGTGCGTATATTTGGGCTATCGAAAGAGCTGTAGTGTAGTAAAAAACGAATCACAGACTTTAGCCAAGCACATAGGGTAAATCTAGTGTGAAACATATCATTATTTCTCCTACTACAGCGTAAAGAAGATCTTTGGAAGAACCAAGCAGGGTATAGGATTTCCCCAGATTTGAACTTTCGAATTACTTAGATTTCAGATGAAAAGCTCTGTTCAGCGAAAAAAAAAAACAGAGATTTCGAGGGTCAAATTGACCCCTATAGTGAGCAAAGGGATATAGGTCTGAGATCTACGAAACTCTTGATGTTACAAGCTGTATTTAGAGAAAACGTACTCGAGCCCTCGTGAAGAGTTGTGGTCCCGCCAAATTTACGAGCACCTTTCTAACTGATTTCTCTCAATAAGAGATTACGAGAGCACGTTCAGGTCAGACTTAGGCTCAAAGAAGTTGATAGGACCACAACACTCCACTAGCCTCCGTATTCAAAATAAACTGAAGATCACATACCTCTGTCACCGCCAAAGTCTCCTCGTCCACCTCGACCGCCTCGTCCAGCGAACCCTCCTCTATCATAGCCTCCATCGCCGTATCCTCCACGACCTCCTCGTCCACTGTCATATCCACCTCGTCCACCGGCATCATAGCCACCACGACCACCTCGGCCAGCATCGTAACCACCGCGGCCACCACCATAGCCTCCACGACCACCATCATAGCCTCCTCTCCCGCCATCATATCCTCCACGGCCTCCATCATAACCACCTCGAGTGCTATAGCCATCCGGACCACCGCCACGACCACGACCGGCTAAACACGACAAATTCGTTCTTGAAGAAGCCCCGAACATCGATATTAGTTTCAAGAAAAAGTTACCTTTTGCCATGTCAGGGCCACCATGTGTATTGGCGCCATTGGCGTAATATCCGCTGTACTAAAAAAAAAAAAAGAATTGAACTCAGCTATTGTATCCCTATGAAAAAAAAAACCCCTCATCAACTTACATCAGTAGTGGCTCCATTGCCAGCTCCTTCAGTGCCGCCCACAGGAGCAGCGGCTGGAGCTGTAGGAACGGTCTGGCCAAGAGGACGCGTAGTACTGCGCCCACGCGGCTTCGTACTCCTTCAGGGCCTGGAATCAATACCGTGAATACATTAACCTTGATAGGACCGTGAACCCACCGCCTCCGCGTCCTAACCCCAGCGTGTTGAGTCTCACAATGCCATATAATCCCAGAGTGCCAACGTTAGACACAACACGTTAAGGGTTCGGTGCCATTCTTAGACGCAACAGCTGGGGACTACAAACGCAGAATCCGTGGGTCCACGGCTTTGTAAGGGCTAACTTTATTTGAAAGGGTATGAACGGGGTTGAAGTATAAACCTCTCAGCGTTGATCACTCTGAGGAACGCGCCATGCGTTTGTCTTCAATTTCTAGCTTCATTCGAGGTGACCGAATGCATGTCCGACCTTTACAATAACCGGCCGTGACCTGCCGACGTATTGGTCACAGCTGCTTATCCTCTCAGACAATTCTGGTATCAATTCACCGACCCCAGAAGGATGGACGGCATGGCGAGCCATGAACGCCGGATCGAACCATCGACCTCGTGGGCGACGCGGAGCACCACTAATGACTGCGCCATATGCTTTCTAGGAGTAAACTTTAGTAAAATAAATAAAAGCTCTCAGCGTTGAACAATCCCTGAGAGGAGCGTCATGCAATCGTCTTCGATTTTTAACTTCGTTTGAAGTGACTGAACGCATACCAGCGTTTACAATGGCTCGCAGTGGCCTACCCGCCTCCTAGACAACTTTGAGACCAGCCTATTACCAATTTTCGGACCCCAAAGGGATGGATGCATGAGCACGGGATCAAACCATCGACCTCTGGGGCGACGCAGAGCGCCTCTAGTCACTGCGCCATGTGCATTCTAGGACTGTGACTTTATAAATAGAAAAAAGATGCAAAAAAAGTCGGGGAAGAGATTCCTGAGTACAAAATCTCATCGGGCAGTGGACGAGACCTGACCTGTGGATCTGCTTGCGCATATGAATCTCCGGCTGCTGCTGTTGCGTTTGGATCGGCATATGAACCATTGTAAGCTATAAAATCGAGGCTTAGATATCTTTAGAAAGGACTTAGGCCCACATAGAGCTTAGAAAAATCACATAAAAAAAGATTATTTCGTTTTTCAGTAGCACTTTCCCTATCAACTTCAGCCCATCGGCGTAAATTAAAAAGAAAATATATAAGAAATATGTAGCTCACCCATCCTAATCCGAGGCGTTCAGCAATCGAACAAGCTTCCTTTCCTGAAAGAATTAGACTAATTTAGACTGGACTCGATCAAACATTTCGAGAGCAGGTCAAGTAGATCAAAAACGACAATAGAGATTAATAACCGGTGACAACATCACGAGACAAAGCCAATACGAAAGTGAGAGAAAGAGGGTGCGCACCGGGGACGCAGCACCACAACGGCGACGCCGACCCACCACGGCGACGAGTCGATACGCAGGTGCGTCACGTGCAGCGTTTGCGGTCACTTTCGTTGTGGGACACATTGTTTCCGCCCTTTCGCTGCGGCGGCCGACCCTGCCAGGCGTCGTCAGCGCGCCGATCACGTTCGTTGTGGGTCGGTACGTTGAGATGCGGGGGCGTATAGGCTAGGCTTTGACTAGCTGGCTTAGCTAGCTTAGGCTTAGGCTTAGCTTAGGCTTAGGCTTAGGCTTAGGCTTGGCTTGGTCTAGCTTTAGGCTTAGGTTTAGGCTTGTCTTCGAGATGTTTTCCGTACAGGAAACCGAGGATGAATGGAGTGTAAACGGCGGAGCCATGTCGTGCTGAGAGAAAACCTGAGCTATCAGTGGATCATAAGTGGTGTCTGGGAGTACTTGGGCGACTGGCGGAGACATTGAATGGGTCTCATGTCCACGATCCTCTTTGAGGAGATTTCTTAGGCCCAAGGCGCGCTGTCAGTCTCTGATTCGAGGAGGAGTTATTGATTTGTGCTGTTCGCATAGGTACCTTGATATCCAGAGTGTTCGTGGTGTAGTGGTTAGAGGTGCTCTGCGACACTCATGAGCGAGCGACCATTCATAGTCGACGGTTCGATCCTGCGCTCAAGGCTCACCAAGCCTTCCATCCTTCGGGATTCGTGACGGATACCAGACTTCTCTGGGAGGAGAGCAGCACTTGACTCAGTACATCGGTAGGCCACCGCGAGTCATTTTAATGGCCAGATCTGCATGCAGTCATCTTAAATGAAGCTGAAAATTGAAGACGAATGCATGGCGCATCCCTTATGGATCGATCCACGCTGAGAGTTTCATCTTTTTTCGTCCTTTTCTCACCTTCCGATAACTGCTGGTGTTTTTTTCCAGCAGCTGAAGCGATTGATCTAGTTGGTGCCACGATATTGTAACTATATCAGCAATGATGTGAGGTGACATCCAAGATTTTGAAGCTGGGGCGGGAGTTGAGCGGGTGTCTCATCGTTTCCGAACACACGTCATAACCACTAAAACTATCGGGGCTGCTGTTGTGCTACCACTCCTCTTGCGAGAACCCCTATGCCATGTATCCACAGAAAGAGTTATAGCAGAACAGGATCGCCGGTGGTGTAGTGGTAATGACACACTCACGAGAAAAGTGAGACGCGAGTTCAACTCCCGCTCTCCTCTCAAAGTCTTGCATATCACTCAACATTCTTAAACGTTCAACTCTTAGCGTGCAAAGTGATTTTCACAGATACTAGAAAAAAAAAGATAGATCGGCTGCCTCGATTATTTGCAATTTATTTTCTTCGCGATTGTTTATTTATCTTGTCATCCAGCGACTTTCCTGTAACTTCTAGTCGAATATTTTGATACCTCTTTTGAAAATTCGATCAAGTTTAATGGAATGTTTCTGGCTTTTCACTGGATGGTATTGATATGTATGCGTGCACAGTATATGTATATACGTACGGGCATATACATATATACATAATTATATATATATATATACATATACATGCGTATGTATATGCATATATACACATCACCTGTATCACCTGTCGTCCCGTTGATCGTCGAGTGACTCGAGCGGGTACCAGCAACTCTTCCATTTTTCCCTATCGCGTGCAAAAGTAGCCAAGTGGGTCCTCCTCGCTCTAGAGATTCGCTGAGCATCATATTTTCTTCCATCGCTTTCGTGAAGAAATCGGACCAACGGGTCAGTGGTCTTCCTTTAGAGCGCTTGACGTCCCGAGGAGTCCAGTCGGTAACGGCTTCTCGTCCATCGGTTGTTGTTGAAGCTCATCAAGTGTCCGGCCCACCTTTTTTTCGATATCCTGGCGTGTAGAACGGCGTCTCTGATTTTCGATCGTTGACGTACGTCGGAAGTTCGGATCCTTTCTCTCATTTGCGAGATACGGGATACTCCTATATACATATACACATATGCGTACATAAATATGTACATATATATATATATTATATATATATATATATATAATGTATACCCATTGATGTAGGGAAATGTGCAGAACATTTGCGTCAGCCGGGACTTGAACTCGCATTTCACTCAGTCCAGGGCGCTTGCTTTATCCCTTCCACTCCTTCATATGTATATGTGTATTATGTATACTGGTGAAACAGCCGTGAGCCGTACAAGTACAATCGATGATCAATCATTCTGGAAGAATGTTGCCACATCAAGTGACCTTTTCACTTGACGAAGAGTGATACATCTTCGCCGTCACTACTACTCGTTGTAGGGACGAATCGAAAGGCATATGCTACTGGTAAGGTGTGCGAGAGCACTGAAACGTATCTCTGGCACTCGAGATGCCTTTAACAGACCTCTGAAAGGTTCTTCTTTACTTTGCGTGCTGAACTGATGGCTTATCCAAGAAGAACATGTGCGGGGCACAAGAAGTCAGAATAGAACAACCATATAGTCTATTACCGAATAGTTATTATTTCTTTATTATTATGTATTTCCTGCGTTAACTCTCACCTGTGGTTGTTGCTATTTCAGATGAACCTTCTTACACACTCAGTTCAAGATATCACATGAAGTTATACTGTAGGTCTATTCCTAGACACGATAACATCGCTTTCTAGTAAACATGGTAGAAGCTCCTTTGCTGCAATTCCATTAGAGTATCGGTTTTGTAGCCTTTGATGTTTCTTACCATCCGTTGTTTACCAGTAATCCTCTATGCTCACATTTTCATCGATGATATGGCTTCTGTTTTCGGTTAGAGAGAATGCTTGTCGTCGCCCGTATATAAGTGAGTCAAGGGTTCAGATGACGCTGATTTCCTTTGAGCAGAGGCCCCCTTACGTTCGTCTCTAGGCAATGGCACGCTGATTTCGTGTAGGCTGATTCTGTGTCGTCTAGTATTCTAGTTAACGCGTACAACTTCGTATCTACTCGCTCAACTATATATCGCCAGCTTACTTATACTGCTTTGTCACTATTGGTATAAACAGTAGTAAACCAAGCGTCAATTGTTTCTCGCAAAAGTGCCGCGTGGCAAACTCGTGCAAAGTCGAGCATTATACTTTGAGTTAGTAACATTTTAGTGTTAAAGACTAACCCGAAGCTATCCACTAAGAAACCAATACATTTGGTGCATTGGCTCTACGTATCGAATCCAGATACGATATTCGCCACTGTCTCTTTGCCAGTCCGACCAACTCTAAATTTGGTGCTGGACTCCAAGCATCGTATAGATATACGATAATTACTACTCTCTCTACCTCTCGGCCAGTTTGACCAACTCTAAATTAGGTGCTAGGTCTCACATATCGAAATCAGATACGATATTCACTACAATTCTGATATTCTATTGCATCGTTCGATTCGTTCTCAAAGGGACATGCAACGCTCAACGAATCAAGGAACAGCACGAATAACTTTACAGCAACAGATTTACGAGCGAGTACGCTATTTTCACTCAGATAAAAAGAAAATAAAAATGTCGAGTACCCTCTTCCTCACGTATGGGGACACTACCGAAAACGGTCAATCGTCTCAAATCCTCATTTGATTCCTGTGAAGATTAGATAAACACTCCTATAGATAGCATCCCTAATGGATCTAGACGAACGAAAAAACGCTATAAAAGAAGCAATATCAACCATCATAAAAATCGAGACAGTGTCCACACAGCACTAGACGGCTATGCTGCTGCCGCGGGACAACTTCGAACTGCGAACTCCAACATCGGAAGAGCAGAAGCAAACCATAAAAGTAAATGTAGATAGGACAATGGAGCACCTTGACAAGGCAGAAGACTAGCTCTGTAAGCTCTTGAGCTTGAAAATTAATTAGAAAGCACCTGAACCAATTACGGTGACTCAAACGTAGCCCCACCAGTAATAAACTTGCTACCCATCCCTATTCCAAAGTTCGCCGAGGATATATAGGATTGGGAAGCATTTTGGGGAGGGGGAGGGGCATTCAAGCACTCTGTCCATTCTAAGAAATGAATAATCACTTCAAAATGACTTTATCTAGTAGATGCGCTTGAAGGAAAATCTAGATCGTTCGTAAAACAATACGAAGCATCACGATCGTCATATGCAATGGTGATAAGTCTTCTAAAGGTCAAGCAAGTTTTAATTAATCAATTGTTGTATCGCTTACATAATGTACGAGCAGACAGTAATCGACTAGAGGATCAAGAAACATTGTGCAAAATTCTCCATTGGATATTATACTTTCAACTCGGGTGCTTTTTTGAGACCACGCTCAAATCACAATAGATCCTTTCATTATTATTTCAGCCATCTTGTCATGAAATGAAGGTACAATATGATAAATATACCAGTCAAAGAGCAATCGAGTGCGCAAAACTCTGGGTTAGGTGAAAATTTCACTTGACATAGAGTGTAAAACGTTCGTCTTCGATGACTCTCTATAAGGAGTGTAAGGCTCCCGGGAGAACTGACTATAAAAAGATCGAAAGGCGACGGGTTCTGCCCGGCTGACGAGTCTGTAAGGACGAAACACCTGTATCTGGCTGTACAAGAGCCCTTACCTGACCACATGACAGTATGCTCAAATAATAATGAAAGGATCTCCATTCGATAGTCATTCAGCTACATCATAAAGGAGAACAGGTCGATAACACGTATCTACAACAATAGATTCAAAAAAAGTTCGCGAACGAAATGCGCGACACGCCTTGAAACAAATAAGGCATTGGGAGGCAAATGTGATGCGCAAGGCAGAAGACCTCCTCCAAGGAATCCAAGAATATTTGAACCCAAGAGTTGACTATTCAAAGCCCGCTAAGCAAACCTACGGTGCCAACACGTCCCCGTAGCAATGCGTCGCATAATTAAGCATCAGGTATGTACACGAAAGGGACATTTGTGAGTAAACCATATCCATGTTTCTACTGTGACAAGATGGGACACCTTCTACAGGACTGTATCAAAATAAAAGCTTATCCAGATAGAATTAAAGTGATAAAAAATTGCAACTTTCTGCTTCAGTTGCGGTTCAAATCACCGCTTTTACCAGTGCAAGGCAGGCCCGTGCCGTAAGTGTGACAAGCATGGATACCATATTCGCTTCGTGAGCAAGAACAACTACGAAGAGAACCGACACCGCCCTTAAAGCCGTCAACCCTTATAAAGAGAAGGAAGACAAGTCCATCTACGATCAATACAGTTAACTCCAAAAAGGGAAAAATCTCCAAAAGAAAGCATAGTGGCGCATGTAAATGATATGGGGTTGCAGCAGCGCCAATTCTAGACAGTTTAGTTTTACTACACAATATTTGTGTACCAACTCACGAAGATCAGGATTATCAGTGCAAAAGAAAAGAAAAGGACAGTTCATTTCAGTGCAGTGTGATAAGGAGCCACTAGAGGATGATGTTCTAGAATATAATGAACCGTTAATCTAGGAGCTTTGCGCAGAAAAGCAGGAGGAAGACAACGAAACTCGAGGCAGTAACGAAGTTTTTTTTTGAGTGAAAGCGAAATCGAAAGCGATAATTCTGACACATAGGAGACAGACGAGTCATCCAATTATACTGATGATGGAGAATCACTAACTAGAAAACGCAATCCCGTGGAAGGAAGATCGTAAAGCATCCATGCCACTTGAACAAGATAAGTATTCCCCGCACTACTTTCGCGTGCAGGTAGTATAGCAGTGATTCCCGTGAATAACCGCTGTTCTCCTTTTCGGTCTTGCTTTTATCTCAAATCTTTTAATGTTTGGTAATCTACTTGTGGCTGATGAGCATAATCAGGCAATGAGTCATAGCAGCTGTTAGTGTCGTCGGTTGGCGGATGGCTGGTTTTCGCTTTACAACTGTTAGCCAAACTGTGTTTTTTAGCTAGTTACAGGCTAACACCTGCAGATGAATGAAGCAAAATTCACTGCACAACAGTCGTTCAAACACGGGCGAATCAACTATAGAAGAGAGAATACAGGAGCAATCCAGATCAGATTTTCCAACGAGCAGCACATTAACTTATCATCTTAGTTCGCGGCGCGGAAACTATAGTGAGTATTTCGGAATAGTTACTCTCTTTATTGCTATGTATTTCCTGCATTAACTCTCACCTTTACTCTCTTTATTACTATGTATTTCCTGCATTAACTCTTTGGTTGTTGCTGTTTCAGCTGAACCTTCTTACACATTCAGTTTAAGATTTCCATGAAGTTCTAGTGTAGGTCTATTTCTAGACACAATAACATCGCTTTCCAGTAAACATGGTAAAAGTTCTTTGCTGCAACTCGATTGAAGTTTCGGTTTTATAGCCTTTGATGTTTCTTGCCATCGGTTGTTTACCAGTAATCGTTTATGCTCACATTCGTTTTTGACGATACGGCTTTGTTTTCGGTCAGAGAGACTGTTTGTCATCCGCATAAAAGTGAGTCAAGGGTTCAGATGACGCTAATTTCCTTTGAGCAGAGGCCCCCTGACGTTCGTCTCTAGGCAATGGCACGCTGATTTTGTGTAGGCTGATTCCGTGTCGTCCAGTATTCTAGTTAGCCGTACAGCTTCGTATATACTCGCTGAACTATATATCGCCAGCTTACTTATACTGCATTGTCACTATTGATATAAACAGTTCTGATCCAAGCGTCAGTTGTTCCTCGTAAAAATGCGGCGTGGCAAACTCGTGCAAAGTTGAGCATTCTACTTCGAGTTAGTAACTTTTCGCTGTTAAAGACTAATTCGAAGCTATCCGCTGAGAAACGAATACGAATCATAGGTATCACCTATAACTAATAAAGCAAAGAAAACTCTACTGAGTTCTTTCGTCAAGCCGATAATACTGCTGCTGATGGCGAATGTTCAAGAAATGCAAGGGAGTGAGAACTAGCACATTTTCCACTCGTTTCCTTTCCTGGTCACCGTCCTCCATTCTGGTTGTTTGATGCGATTATGGCAGCGAGTGCGAGACTAACACCGTGATTTAAAAACATCTACAGCTTTGAGTTTAACTGGTTTATGTCACTTACTATTTTCTAACATCCTGTAGGTGGTTCCCATAGCTAATGTTTGCACCGTGGTGTGGTACCCAAAGGAAATTTCCTCCATTTATCGTCTGCTCGTCTCTAGGCAGCCCATCTGTTTCGTTAACCATCAATGATTTCGAAGGTGACATAAAGTCGAAAAGGTCTGAGCTGAGCATAGCGGTTACATGTTGTGAATGCCATTTATGTCTCAGAATAAAGCATTCAAGCACTCTCTGAGTGGTTGGCAAAGTTTTGAAGGTGTTGAAGTAACAGTATATGACTCTGATAACATATTTTGAGCCCTTCATAAAATTTGTTACGACACTTGTAAAGTGCTATAACATGCGATCAGCAACCAATCATTTTGAAAGGAATTCCCGGTGATTCTTTCACCGTACGTCGAGTGTAAAATGTTTGCTATCGATTCCCCAATACAGGAGATTTGTGGACGAAATATATCCTCGAGGAACTGGGTGAACGAAAAGGCACCGTACCACTGATGAGGCTTGAAGGCCGGAACACGTGTCTAGCACTTTATAGGTGCCGTAACAGACCTCGTGAATGGCTTAAAATATGTTATCTGATCATGTTGTTTTTGAACGAGTTCTTAAAATAGTCGATCGAAAGGTTTTTTTTACATATGCTTACGTAACAGTGTATGACTGCATGGATAATATGGTCGGCAGAAACATGGAGTCGAAAAATAAGTGAGAATATTTGGGTCTCTCTAACGGCCATTGGCTTCTTTGAGATCATCTAATGCTGCCAACACTGTTGTCTCTTACATTCTCAGTGTTCATTGCACGTCCAAGGCACACATGTGAGACGACCTCTGTAATGAGAGAACCATTCAGTTCCCTTTATTCACCCTTGCTTCATGGCTAAAATATGAAATAGATATATAAGCCGAGCAGTGGAACGTTCCTACGCGAATTCGAAGAGAGTATCAAGGAGAGAGACGTTTCTGTAGACGACCTTTTATGGCTTCCAGTTTCTCCAGTCTAACATGATTGAGAAGACACCCAGATAATATGATGAGGGATTGATAAATTTGAATTTTCGCAACTGATACTGATTAGACAACATCAGAAACAAGCGACTCTCATTTACTTAAATTGTCAGTTGTAGTCAGTCATTACAGTTAATTTAGGAGCATCCTATTTTTTCAAGCATAAGTCGTGGAAATAATTTATTAGTAGCAATGCTTTATGACTTTTAAATCTAAGCATCATTAATCATTTATGAATCCATAGATATTCGTCTTGTTTCACAGTATAATCCTCTTGTGACACAGTTGTCTTCCATGTGCTAACCGATTGCGGTGTGGTTTCCATTGGTACTTGGCAGTGAGAACATGATCCGGGAGTGCCTGGTTCCCCTTTCGGTCCTTGTGGTCCTGCCAATCCTGGATTTCCAGCGTCTCCTCTATCTCCTACTGCTCCTCGAATTCCTTGATTTCCTGGTTGACCAGGCTTACCATCGTGACCTTTTCCTCCTGGGGGTCCACGTGGGCCGACCTGAAATCGGGAACTAAGAACGGTTGAGTTCAAAGATAGTGAATTAGCATACCTTTCCTGGCGGACCAGGTGGACCGGGTGGTGCACCGTTTAAGACTTTGCCACGATCTCCGGTTGGTCCTTTAGGTCCTGGAGGTCCGGGCTCACCACGAATGCCCACTGGCCCGGGTGGTCCTGGCCTGTTGTCTTCACCTGGCCTGCCAGAAGTACCCGTTTTACCAGGCGGTCCGCGTACACCTGAGTGAAGAATTGGAAACTTGCTATAATTTTAAAAAATGCTATTTCTTTGTTTAGGTTACCTAAATTCTTCATCCTGGTAAAAGTCACACAAAAATACGATCAGCATGCGCCAAGATTCTCAACTGTCGGTTCATACCACGTGCTTACAAATATCAGTGTCCAAGTGCTGTTCTTCTTTCAATGTTTAATTTTCATATTTGGTCAGTATCACTTTTTCTAGTGAATCAGAAATTCTACTCCTATTCTGATATCATTAGGAGATAATGACCAAGCTTATCACACAGAGGAAAATTAGTTTCTCATCGAATGATTCTACTCTATGTTACCTTTGGCTCCAGGAACTCCCGGTGGCCCTGGTGGCCCTGGAGGACATTTTTGACAAGTGTTTGTTCCAAGTGGAGGCGCAGGTAAGTACTTTCCGTTACGACCGTTCAGTCCAATCCTACCAGGTAGTCCTTCCGTTCCTGCATGAATTATAAATTCATCGGTACTTTCTTGCTTACTAAGTCCACAAATTTGGAGCAAGCCGATATAGTAAGGTAATTATAAAGATGGTAAGACTGCAAGTGTATCCAGCAATGTATCCAGACTAGGTAGTATCTTATTAGGCGACAAAAATTTGAGGCGAATTTGACGCTAGAAGCAAAAATTCGACGAAAACTTCACACGTCATTTCCTGGCTTTTCATATTGAGATGGTCGTTTTGGTTTGACACAGTAAACTCATTCTTAGTTATCACGCGTAATCTAGTTTTCTTGAAATGGAGATAGTTGCTCACAGTTTCTTGTCTTACATATGCTATACCTTTTTAGTGAAGTCAGCCAAAGTATCAAGCATCTTGCAGCGTATTTTTGTCACACAGGCTGAACTTACCTGGTTGCCCGTCTTTGCCAGCTGGCCCACGGACTCCAGGTGGCCCTTGCGTGCACGCACAGCATGATCCGGCCGGAACGGAGCCGTAATTCCCGTACGGCGTTTGACGCTTCGTGCGAATATCACTTGGTTTTGAAAATGACATTTGCTTCCAAATGTCACGCGACTCGCTCTGAAGTAAATTCTTGCGTACTTTTATGTGAGTATGGTGGAATCAGCATGTCGATAAATCGACCAACATATGTATAAACGAACGATATAAAATTAGCTTCAACCACTATATAACTTCATGATTAGTTTATAAAAAATGTATATACGATATAATATAACTATAGGAAGGAAAGTTGATTTATGACCGGGAATTCACATCATGTCAAGTGTAATCGTATAGACCATTAATGTAAGATGCATGACTCCAGCTGCAAAATGCTATCTTCGAACCAAGCTGACAGATTCGTTATAGTATAGTCAATTAATGAACAAAAATCAGATCATAATCTAAGCCCTCTCGTCAACATAAATCATGAAGTATAAGAAGAATGAAATCAGAATCGAGAGTGTACCAGATTCGAATTCTCCAGGCCAGCAGAAGAATTAACGAGAGCCAACTTTGTCTCGGGAACAGTATAAAAAGGTTAAGACCAGAGGAGACATAGCCGCAGAGTGGCCGTTTGTCACTACCCGCCTTCGCCAATTTCCCTTCATGGTCATAATACAGTCCCACTCGAACACCTCTCGTCCAAGCTGATCGAGGAAATAAGGCAACTGCATGCCAGTGGCCTAGTAAGCCACCTGGTATACTTGAAACCCCGCATCCGGATCACATTGAGACGGAATTAAAGGACATGTATAACGCAGGAGACCGCCTCAATAAATTTAAATATGGGGAGGAATTAGTAAAGCTGCGCCACAGCTTTACTCTAGCTTGTTACTTTATTGTAGGAGTACCAAGACGAAATATAGGAAACTCCCAATCCTTCAAGATGCCTTGAGAGCTCTCTCGGAAACGCTGATGCTCACTGGGAGGCTTCACGATAACTGCCGGCATCAGCAATATAAGGACCATCAGTCGTTGTTCCCAAATAATAAATGAGCTCTCATGGCACCTGCACTATCAACAAAGTGACGAACTAGAATTTGAAGACATGCCGACACCTAATTAAAGAAGAACATGCGAATATATATATGTATATATATATGTATATATATATATATTTCTCTCATACTCTCTAACACTCTCTCACGCTCTCGCTTTTCTCATTATTGTAACACATCTGGCTGACATGCTACTTCATTTACTACAATAGAACATAAACCGTCGCATTTGTCATAGTGACGTTTTAGAAGAAAAAAATAGAAGAATGATTACGCAATCTATGCCTAATTGAACTTTCTTTCGGGCCGAAGACCCAGATCCTAGAAAGTAATCTCATAGTTGAAATTGTGATCCTTTGATACCTCACACAGTTCCGGATGTTATAACATCGTCGCTATTTTGTTGATGTAATGATAAACGGTTTAATCACCTAAGTTTGAGGTAGTCACAAGGCCGCCGTTGGCCGAACGTTCACGACTAGTTCAAAAAACCAATGCACTGAACCGCCGCTACGCAGCATAAGTTGTAAAAATCTCGAAAAGAAATTATGTTACGTGTATGTTAGAAGTGTTCCTTTTTCTTACAAATTGCACCTGGTGTATCTGCTCTGTATCGGATTTCGTATGCCACTGCGTAAAGTCACAAAATTTCTGCCAATTAACAAAGTATTAATAAAGAAAACAATCATATATTTGCACACCTTGCATAAATCTACTTCCATAAGCATGAAAGAAGTGACTTTCTGGATGTGCATATGAACAATCGGCAATCCAACTATTACTGCAATGATAGATACGGTTGAAATGACAGTTGCGGTGAAGGTTGCTTGACGAGAACCCGGAATCCAATTCATTTCTGCAAGAGAAGAAATCATGATCAGATTAGCGTTTTAGTGCAATTTGTACACCTTATTGATGTCCATCACCGCAAAGTATTCATATGTTCAGTATTACCACAAATTAGGAATGGAAGCAAGTAATATGATTGTAAGAGAGTAAGTAAATCTGCGACGCAATTCATTCTTGTTTAATGAAATTGGAATATATTGAAGATATTAAACTATCATTACTGATAATTATATAACCCCTATGGCGGCGCTCAAATGTCCTTGGCTAAACAATATTTTAGCATTCTTCTCACATTACAAAGCATTATGAGAGATGCTGTAACTAGATGAGAAGTTTTTTCTAGGGTTATCAAGGTGTTACTTGAATACTAAGGGCGATGTGGGCATTGAGCGAACTTTTTTCGGAAGAACTTTGCAGTCGAGTAGGATAGGTTTGTTCAAACCACAAGGATTACTAAGCAATTCATGAGTAAACAGACTTGGCTTTAATATGAGAACTGAATGTCATCTGTATTCGACTATTATCGCAGCATTTAATCATGTCATCTGACTTGTTGGACATCCACATTCAGTGGTGACGTTGACTTTGTGATCAAACGAGCATTTCACTTGCATTCGATGAGATTACGAAAAATAGCATAATCTTGACTCTACAACTTTGGAAGTATGGGGCGATCAATGCTATTAGAATCGTCTTATCGATACATGACCACTTTTCACGTATAGTTGCGTTCAGTATGAACGGAACAGAATACAGGATGTGTATCTTCTACAATGAGCTCGTCTATAAACTCATATAGAGCATACCAACAAAATGAGGATGGCGGTGGTACAACGTTTAGAGATGCTTTTCAGTGCAGACGTGGTCTTTGGTGCATTTAAAATCCCCGGAACTAGTCGGCTAGTGTATAACTAATGTCAGAAGACAATTGACGAAGCATGAAAAGTTGATCATGGTCAAAACGTTCTACATTCCTATCATGTTATTCCAACTTCTCAAGACTTCTCTTGAGCTCATGATTACGGTTGAAATATAACACAGAAGCTAGCTTTATGATCAGTTTATTTTGGCAGACATAACTCTGCTGCTTTCGCTTACAAAAACCCTCATTATTATTTTTTTATACGAATCTTCCCTACATGATTTCTGCGCGGAATATTCATTAGGTGCCCTACATAGTACTATGTTGAGTAAAAAACTCCTGAACACCCGCGATGAATTTAAATTTTCCGTTTGATTCACACAGAATCGAATATTAGAAGTTCATGGAAATAGCTCGGGAAGATTTCCACAGGAAGTCTACGATGCTTTGGAGGAAGAGTACCCGACATTGATTCTCCGAAAGCGCGAACTGTTTCAGCGTGACAATGCGGAGCCTCAGACCGCAAGGAAAGCTAAGGAAAAGTTTGACAAAGTGGTAGGAGCCGAGATCTTACCGCACCGAACCTATAGTTCAGATACTGCGCCGTCTGATCGTGTTCAAGTTCTGCTCAATGGAACATTTCCTGCTTGGACGCCGATTCGAGATATATGACCAAGTTGAAGAAGCATGTCAAGAGTTTCTTGATTTAAAGCCCTTGGAATGTTATTTCGAGCAGATCCAGAACTTACAGGTCCTTGGCAGAAGATCGTGGATAATAACGATTATTATTTTGAGAATTTATTGTTGTTTTTCCTAATTGAATTCATGTACAAGCTTTAAATTTCCAGCGGGTGTCAAGGATCTTGTTTCTCAACTTAATAATTACAAGTAGACACTATGGTTCAACCGTATTTTCGTTGATATTCTGTCATGCCTTCATTACATTGTAAATGTTTTGATTGCTGAATAAAACGGTGCAGAGTAAAAAGCTTCAAGGAAAGGGTTTTGTATGGCACATCATAATCAAACTTTATTTGAATCAAACATAATTTTCTCATGTTGTGAACAAACTCTCCGTTCTATTTGTTGTACTGGACTCCGTCTATTCCGGCCTCAACTAACTGCGCTTATATAATATTACGCGTGACCTCACTTTATACTCTAAGATGATTTTGTATCTTGAGTAATGCACATCCCTTCCCATGGACTCTGGGTAGCTGATTCTCAACAGTAACTAGTAGACTTAGGAGAATGTGATTATTTGCAGAGAGCTGTTTACTATCTTATGTTGATTTTTCTGCTTAGGTTATGAAAACGCTTGGTTGATCCGATTCTGCGTTAATTTGATCTTTCCAAAGTCTGAAAAAGATGGAACTGAGATTACAGTTATCGTGAATAAATATTGCAAAAAACACCCTCGCGTCTGCTTAGCAAGAAAAAGTGGACTACTAGTCAACAAGGAGATTGAAGAAAGTCACTTCTGAAGCTATACATATCTCACGAAAGCGATAGAGATGTATAGAAGATTCAACGCTAAATATCGCGCTAATTTCACCTTCAATAATCATAGTAAAACCAAAGTTCCATCTGCCTGAGATTGTAGTTTCTTTAGAGAGGCGAGTCACGTATTCGACTCGATTCTCAGGATTGTAGAGTTGAATACATAAATCTCTATTTTAGTGACCTCAGGAATTCCTCGGTGCAACAAGCCCATAGTTTTGTGCACCTGAAGAGCACTAGGCTACTACGCGGAATGGATGAAAGACATAGTGTTCACGTTCCCTTCATTTAACCCATAATTCAAAATTAGTACTACGCAGAGCTTTTTGCAGAAGTTGAATATACTACATTTGTTGACGTAGATGTCTTTTATCGATGACACTGCATATTTTCTAAATAGATTTGAATTGGCTATGAACATACCTCTTTGGCAAAGTGAGAAAGATGAGCGAACTAAAACGCTGATGATAATCGCTCTTCGCCTCTAAACTGGGTAAGTTTACGGTTTTCTTCCAATTAGGTCACGACCTTTGGAAATGTTATTGGACAGTCGAGCCCCAATTCGCATTGTTTTTGATGCTGTCGTTAAATCTACAGATTATAGCGAGGGTGGTAGAAGTTTTTTAGTTTAAATTATCATCAGTAAAAAATTGGTATCTCCATATCTACTAAGAAATTGTAGCTAGTGTGAATGCCAACTCTGCTCTCGTTTATGGTTCAAATCCAACGTGAGCATATGTAAACATAGTTTATTATAATTTACGACCAAACAAAAGGTGTCAAATTGTTGTTGAAGTTCAATAAAGTTAATGATGCGCTGTCACTGCTAGATTCAATAATTCTTCAGGACGACAAAACCTTATGTGGGACCGAGTATAGAAATAACTGAAAAAAATAGATGAATAGTAAATGCTATCGTATTTATTATTTGATATTGCACAGACCGATACACGTGGAAGCAATCGAGTGTCGTAAATTGCCGATCTTGTGATTTTTCACTTGACGGCGATTGTGTAAATCGTTCGTTGTCGCCCACGTTCTTATAGGGGGAATAGGCCTCGAGAGAATATGCTAAAGGCAAAGCGCCTGCCCGACTGACGAGGCTGTAAGGCCGAAACACGTGTGTCGGGCCGTACAGGAGCCCATTAACAGGACACATGATATGCCGGCTCAAGGAATAATCAGGGATATATAGATATTCAAGCGTGGTCTTGATAAAATCTTCGAAATAAGAGGTACAATATTAAATGTTGGAGAACTCCGCTCGCTCAATTGAGTAAAACAAACGCCATCGTGATGCAATGTCCAGTAGCATTCTGACAAACAATTCTTTGTTTCGTAAATTTTTCGGCACTTTTTCCTTAGAAAAAGTCTTATTGAAACCTTTCCTATCATATTTTGCCATTTGATGGAGATGAACGTTCTTAGGTGACAATCAAAAGTCAGATCTAATCACTTGCTGCGCGATCCCGCTGCCTGCAACTTGAACATCAACGCGAGACTCAAACGGTCAAACTGAAGAAAGGGTAGTCCATAGCGCAGTGAATGGAAGTGCCTTACAGAACCTACCTTGAATCTACTCCGCGATCTGGGCTCACTAAGCCTTCCAACGCTTTCGGCGTTAGTAAAATGGTACAAGATCTGTTTGTATTAATAGCACTACTGACTCAGCACATTGATAGGCCACCGTTAGTCGCTGTATGGGCTGGAGATGCATTCATTTACTGATGATCGGATAACATGTTTGAGCCTTTTTCAAGGTATGATATAGTACTTATACAGTACTGAACAGCTATTTCGCCTTCCCACGCTCATGGATATTATGGTGTCTTTCGAATCAGCCAATTCCTTGTAGAGCAATATGTCCCACATATAAAGGAATTGACTCCGAATTAATCAAATCACCGCATAAGGAGTGACAAAATTCCCGGACCATGCAGAGTGACCACAGTCGAGCGCTTATGGTTGATAGAATGAATCATATCTTTACTCTCAATTGTTTGCACAGATCTCCCTGTATGTTTTGAGACTTCCAAAGGGTAGCATTCATCTACTCTAACGATGCCCGATGAGGTCGAATACACCCAGTGTCCCTCAAAAATTGATCAAAGCCTCTTTATTTCTTGTCCTTTTTATACTGAAGGGTAGGAAATGTGCTTTCAGCTTTGGACCAGTGACTCCTTCCTGCTCGCTCAACCTCGAAGCAGTCTTTCCACTTGCTGTATTGAAATGTATAGGAATTCTGCTTGTCAAAATATTTTGAGATGAGATTTTCCGCTTGCTGAGTTGAGTTTCAGCACATATCAGAGGTTCGTCTAGTCAAGGTAACTCATGCAGTAGCACGGCATTTTCATTGATCAACAGAGAAAGTTCAGCACTTACAACAGTTTAACAAGGCATAAACCAATACCATCATTCTTTGTTTTTCTAGTTAAAATCTTGACATAAGACGGTGTTAGTCTTTAATCCACACCATCCAGCGAAAGCAACACTTCCATTTTTCCCTATCGCGTGCGAGAGTAGACCAGGGGTGCCCCTCGCTCTAGGGTTCGCTGAGCATCATATCTTTCTTCTATACCTTTCGTGAAGACGGACCATCGGGTAACAGTCACAGTTACTAAGAATATGTAATTTGATTAAGCGATGGTATAATGGTAGTGTGATTTATTGAAAGCCTGTCTTTGAACTAGTATAACAAACCACTCATTGATAGGAAGTGGTGGTGATGTAAAAAACAACAAACACTTCGAATTTTCCGCAACTCTTCTTTTATACTTTTTTCGTAATGCATAGAATTACACGATTTATTTGAGTAACTATGCAGCTTTCTTGTTCTCTTAGTTGCTGTGCTGGAAATTGTCCGAATTTTGATTTTTCTTTACTTTTAGTTTTCTTTTCTAGCGGTGAGTAATTATAAAAACAGAGTGACCTTGAATTTTTTGTGGCAGTGAATGTCATTTACACTTCTTCCACAACGTTAACAGCATCATTGATCACGTAACGATTTGCTAGCACGATCAAACATACCACACTATTGTAGCGTAGAAAGAGTGGTGAGCAGAAAGGCTTCAGTAGTGCAACGGGTTAGAGCACGCGCTCCCGGATAAAGTGAGATGTGGCTTTGAGTCCGGCTGACGTAGAAGTTTTGTGCATCACTCTGCATCAATGGGTATTTTTGAAACATCATATCACCGAGAGAAGTGGCCAAATAAAGAGGAGTTATATAACCAACTGACTTGATAGGCAAACACTCCTTTATAGGTAAAGGTCTTGAGGTGATTTCCACACTAATCTGACCCGACTCATAGAGTTTCAGCGAGATATAATGGCTTTTAGTCAATTAATTCATTCTGTTTCTATGTTTTTGAGGATATCGAAAAATGAATGAACCACATCGGTTTCTGCATTTATGTTCGCTCTGTGCTGGTACTGACCCAAAACAAACGCCTGCTGTTAAGAACCTTTGAAAAGCTCTTAGTTTGAAAGCCTTCAACTTGTGTAGAAAAAGAAGACAACATATACAGCATATTTCACATTATGAAAAATGTTATCTACATCTTGACTGCTTGCCCAGTTATTGATGATGACGTTGTGATTAAAGGATTTAGTATGGATATTTTGAAAGGTCGTACTTTAGCTCTAATTCAGTGCTTAATCTTTGCTTATGGAGAGAAAAAACAACACAGAAATGCTGAAATACTGACAAACCCGAAACCTCGGTTGGATATCATACCCTCGAGACTTTTCTTCCGGTGACTCACGTATTACGTGTTATGCATTTCACCACCAAAACCCCTACTTCTCCTTTTTCTCAGCTATGTTCTAAACTCTGTCGGGACTACCAGCAATTACAATCTTTGAGGAATGATCTGAGGAGCACAGATAGTCAATGATTCATAATTCAGTTGAAGCTGCAATTGATATCAGTTGTTTCAAAGATTCCACTGATAGCATCGATAGAGGTACCGGTTAAAGGAACGATGAAGTTTACGAATACCCTTTTGAGGGCAATCACGAGTTCGAAATCCAACTGAAGTTTTGAGGTTGTTAACATCTGATCACTGTGGCAGGTACAATTTACTTAAAGAACTTTCCCCAAAAGGTTGTGTCGTTAGAGAGGCCATCATTAGCGCACTAATCAAGAGAAGATCCGATAACGGCATGTTGGAAATATCGTTAACTTTTAATTAGAATATGCTAGACTGCACATGTGGGTGCTGTATCAAACTTTTTCCCTTGTAAATCAAGCCATTCCCTTCTTCGTAGTTTGAAAGTTGGTACGGGCTAGTCTTACTTATTTACTTAGATACTTAGATGTTCCGCCTTCACTAGTTGTGCGGACCTCAGCACTTATTCCAAATAGTATATTGCTGATCGTGCATATGATATTCCTTGGTTTACCTGACGTAACTTTGCAAGGGCGTTTTCAGGTCTTTACGATGTCGTTTCCAAGGAATGGATTCCGGCAATGTATCGCTGGCCGAGCTTCCACTTGTTGTTTCGGAGCTGATGTCAGATTAATCAAAAGCAGAAGTAGGAAAGAAAATCATCCGACCGCTCACGGATGATGTAAAAACCGAAATCAGTGGCTAGTCTGGAAGCGTAAAAGCGCGAACAAGGCAGCGCAGTGGCCCTCGTTAGCCATGTAAACTAAAAATATTTAACAGTCACGACAATGCGCAATGAAGTCAAACGAATTGAGTATCAATTAGAAGTCAATCAACGCCGGTTGTTTCATGTTATCCTTTATACTTTGCCAATTATTGTGATAAGACTCCAATGCACCTCAGCATCATTCAAAGTCTCATTCGCATTGTCTCGATGATACCGTAATAGTGTACTGACTAGAGGAGTTCTATGACACCGAAATTCATCATCATTTGATCGGTGCATAGCTTTTAAACACATCTAAATCTCTCGTCTAATTACTACTGATATATACCTTCATACTTTAGCTTCCTCCTTTTCTTTATTGGAAAGATAATGACTATCCTACGAGTTTCCCGGAACAATGGGCAAGCTCTACTTGCTGAGAGATTTCAATGGAGCAGAATAGATGAAATGCTATAAAACGAACGAGTGATTGCAGAAGAAGATCAAAAAAGTTGAAACGTTCCTCACTCCCTGCTGGAAATTTGTAATACTTGACATTCTGTAGAAATAAGAAAACACTGCAAATTTGTGGGAATGAGTTCAAAGGTAGTTGAAATGCGATTCAAAAAATTAGAGTAAATCAATTCTTAGATATCATCGTTGTTTGATAGCTAGCTATTTTGCATAGATGAACACATGAAGTAATTGGATATGTAGCGATTTGTTATGTCTGCAGTGTAAAGTGATTTTTCACTCTGCGTGCGCAGTGTAACATCTTCAGCGTCGATTCTTTTATATGTAGGGGATATATCACCTCACATGGAACTGACTGAACGAGAAGCACTGTGCTACTATGAAGCTGAAAAGCCGAAAAACGTGTATAGCATTTTATATCGCCAAATTAGACCTCGTGAAAAGCTCAGAATATGTAATCAAATTATAACAAGTGAACAGATTTATTCACAGCTTTATTTCAAAGTCTTCTTTAGACTGTGTAAATTTGACAAACATTTGTATATAGGTAGAGATCGTTGGTAACTTTACAATGTTAGTGAGAACATATAGCAAGAGACATGAACGCCATCTAATGCCTACGACTGCAGTTGATGACGATAGAGGTGAAGATGTGCACCAGATGATTGATCTCCACAAGATAATCTTCATCGTCGTCGTGATCAAACACGGTAGTAGAGAGGTTTTTCACTTCAGTAAGGAGCATAGGCGATACAACAACGGGGATGCTTGTAATGAGTTTCGTTTATGAAGTCGTGCACATAAGGACTCCATTCGATTAAAAGCGTCTTCGCTATCTTCCAAAGGCTCGTCGTATAGATCGAACTCAAAAGGATCTGTAAAATAAAGACGAATGAATCCTACCTGAATCAATGACCTTTTGGTCAACATGCGACTTGTGGTAAGTAGTCTTTGATTTTACCATAATAAGTTTTAATCGATATAAACTGCAAATACGATAGTTTTATATTCATGAATTATCTCTTGCCACTGTATTGAAGGATAGAATGATAAAGCTCTTGGCGTTAATCAATCCCTAATGGATGCGCCATGCATTCGTCTTCAATTTCTAACTTTGTTTGAGGTGATTGAATGAATATTTGGCTCTTACAATGACTCGTTGTAGCCTCCCGCTGAACCGAGTCAGTGCTGCTTATCCTCCGATAAGCCTGAGACCAATCTAGTACCGATTTACCGACCCCGGAGGGATGGATTGCTTGGTGAGTCATGGGTGCGAGCTCGAACCATTGACCTCGTGTGTGACACAGAGCACCTCTAACCACTGCGCCACATAAGCTCTGCCACTGTAATACATAAATTAATCAGAGGAAGAAAACTCGTTTCTGTAAAAAACAATTTTCTATGATTGCCATCTTCTAAGTTTATTGTTCTTCATTGCAGTGATGATTCCACACTGAGTTCTCTTTTGAATGCCAATGTATAGAGTATACCGGAATGTTCAAGCAGTTTGTGACGTAAATCTTTTATCGCTACGTTCAATCACAATGAACTGAATCAAGATATATAAGTACAAGCACAGGATTTCTATATATAATCGCTGTCAGGTGCATTTACGATGAAAATGTTGAGTTAGGGAAGCACAAAGAATTTTGTCTGCTTCATTATTCAATTCATAGCGCTCATCGCTTATTCTTCTAGTTCGCTGTACCACATTATCCTCAATTTAGCCAACGGTGTAAGTCGTTTCGGAGGAAATCCTCTTTCACTACGGCAAGCTTTTCACAAATTCGCAACAGCCAGCGGCTCCTTATCAGAAATGAATGGTAGCGGCCATTCTACAACTCTATGGATATCATAGTCAATGAATACTAAACATGCTAATGAAGATGGAAGGTGTCAGGTCTCTAAGCAATGACGTAGACATCCGTCAACTGCAGATCGAAATGAAAACAAAAAAGACAATTTGACAAAAAGCCCAGTTTATGGGTGTCTTCAGAAGACCAGAACACTAGATTGGGCCAGACTCTTTACAGGACTACTCAGTTTTCTCAAAACTCTCCATACGCTGAGATTCTCAAACCGCAACCGAATCTACATACAAGCTCGACCAGTGCACACAGATCTCAGGGCCACGAGTTGTGTGAAGTAATCTGTTGAGACCAGTAAGACATTTGATGACGAACGTTCTACGTAAGCAACGTTTTTTCCCAAATAAATTGATATTTTATGTCAGAACATCCACATTTTTTCCAATACTTCAAATTTTACCTTTGTCAAGAAGGCTAATGGCAATTTGAATGAACTTTTGCTAATGAAGAGCTAGCACATGAACAGCTGGGTTCTCATTTGTTCTCTTGCAGTTTATTGCATATGACTTTAATACCTGTGAATAAGTATCCAATGAGGCAGTGATTTATCATTAAACATTCAGAGAAGTGATAATCTGCTCAGCCGGATAATGGAGTTACATTCAAAAAGAATCAAAAAACATTAGGAATGTAAATATTGGGTACTGAACTGTTATTGGACAGCAATTTTTCTGCGTTTGATAGACGCTATCGTTTTCGATAGATACGTGAAATTTAACAAGATCTTCTTGCACTTAGTTTTCAAAATTTTATGAAAAAAATGGCTCCGTAGGAGGACTGCCTAGAAGGGCTGCTTTATTTTCTATAAACGTAAGGAGGAAAAAATAAGTGAAAAATAATGCTTGGTTCCATTTACATTTCTTCGCTCTCAACTATTCTTCGGTGCTCATAGCCCGTTATAACGTAAATACGGTTCACAGGTGCATAGACATGTAAGTTCCCAGTCGTGAATGCTCTAGGACTGATATCACTACAAATACGCGAGTACGCAGGGCAGTGGTTAGAAATGTTCTGAAACATTTTCATGGTCGTCATTAGATCGGTCTCGCTACCGAGCAAACTAAGCCTTCTGTCTCACTGGAGTCAAGAAATCGTAACACTTTGGGAAAATGTAAACACCGAAATGATGCATCGGTAGGCAGCGTAAGTTATTGCATAGATCATTTATTCATTCAATCAGCTCCACAATATTTGATGGAGCCACATGCAGAGTGAATTTATCAGAAATTGATCAAGTTTGAAGTTTTAGCTTTTGATTGCCAATACCGTAGATGAAATAATCAGAGAGGGATGATTTTTAATTCTTATTCGCTGCTCATTCTTTTTTATGGAAGAGCACGCTGTCACAACAACCGTAAGGATGTTGGTATACAAGCAAAACTCGGAACCTCTGGTGGGCTTAGAATCTGTGTATCCTTTCTTGTGTTACCCAATTCACCATTGCGGTCTTTTCTCTGCTTTCCTCTTAGCCATTTCCTAGCAGAAAAAGGATACTCAACACCATACTGTAGCGCTTTTTGAATTCAGATATATCTCAGCTCTTCTAAATAAGTTGTTTTCAACATGTGCGTTTGTGTCATTTAGAGTGTTAGAGAGTTATGCCGCCATGGGATTTCGCTGTCATTAAGGAATCCGAGTGTCGAGGCATCGAATTTCCCTATAATTTACTAAACCACTTAGTTAATGCATATGATGACATCCTGAATCAACCATGACTATCCCGAAGCCATAAAGATAACACACTCTACTAGATCCTTCCAACTCGTGAGTGAACGGTTACTAGACTACCAGGTGCTGAAATCGAAGAAGTACTGGATCTGCATGGTAGACGTTGTCACGTTGTCTTGCCCAATTGGGTATGTACCGACTGGAGGATCTATATCGTTATATTGCGTTGCGCGCAGGGAGAAGATGACCTACAATTCACATATGGTCGTAGCGTCTGTCCCATGCTCTGAGCTCATCAGGTCTTCCACCTTTCAGGGTTTAAAAAATAGTATCACATTTGTCTGGACAAGCGCTGATATTGCGTCAGCAGGCTTCTATTAAATACTGATAGGCCATATGTATATTCAATCCTTTCACGATGTTCAGTAAAAACGATGCGTTGCGCATCAATCAGCTGCTGTTCCAACATCGAACGACTCGTTCTAATTTGTTCATTTTTATACTTCTATTATTGGAGTCACTCGAGATGCATCATCGATTGCTGAACTGTAAAGAATTTCATGTTAACAATCTTACCATGTATTGCTCTCCTGCCACTGGACATATCGGCGTTGATGAGCTGTATTGACAAAGCCAGAATGGTGAGCACCATAACCAAGCTACATAATCGCAGTAACATTATGGATTACCTGCAAAAGCAATGTACGAATGAGTGGTAGAAGCAATGCCAAATTAAAGAGATTGCGTTTTCCAAAATTGTTCAAATGAAGATATTATAAACGTCAAGAACGGCAAAGGAAATCGAACTTGAACGAAGAAAGGATAATTATCTATGAGTTGATCAAATAGAACATGAACAAAGAGGAAAACTGCGTAATCATTCCAAAAAATTTGAAAAAGAAGTGAAGCATTATCTAATTAAACAATGTATGTGAATATCAGTATGAACTGGATAATGGAGTCGGAGAACGATTAGCCTTATAGACAGCTTATAACTTTTTTGAATAAAAGAAAAAGGAACAAAGTGAACATCCACGGCAAAAGCGATAGCAATAAGTCATTCGGGCAAAAAATTTTATCGTTCATAGAGCAGTTCATAGAAAATCATAGCTGTATATATTTCGATGCCGATAAATATGTTAACGTGCGAGAAAATTCAACTAAGAACATGGAATGACACAACAGAATTTAATCCCAACGAGAAGAAAATGAGCTGACAGCACACTATCACGTGATATTATCTTTCGATAACCTTTGTAGTTCAATTAGATTGTGTTGAATCGTATAGCCATCTAGCGGAATCATAGCAGTCCCTACTATATTTTACCCTTGATTAGAAACAACTGTTTTGCCTGAATTCATCTACTTAAATACCGGAGCAGAAGGTCACGGTGTTCTCAGGTGTTCGCGCAGGCAGTCTAGCCAGCTGTTTTGTATTAGAAAAAGGTTTTTCATCTTAGGAATGAATTTCTCCTAAAATGATGTCGATTGTTGGGAAACGTCCTCTCATAAGAACTGTTTCCATAGAGATGCCTAACTTCTTCTAAGTTTCTGATAATCAGGAGCAATAAATTTCCTCCTCATACACTGTGCGTGACGTGCCAGGGGAACCCCATTTACCATGGTGGTAAGGCGTCGAGGTGAAGGGTGAAAATTACGAGAAACCAGACGTGAAGTACCCTATACTTTTCCCATTTCACGCACTGTTAGAAGATTGAACATAGAAAAAAAAGAAACGAATGGAATAAAAAATAATATTTTCAGTCAACGTATTAGTTATAATGGACTGATAACGTGAGGGTCAAAAACAAAACTCGAGCCTTACTTGTTACCAAAAAAAAAAAACAAACGAGCATTTTAGAAAAGTTATGTATTGTTGGAATGTAGATTAGCTCTGGATGCGTGATCCTGACGTTCATTCTCATGGTGTGAATGACGCCTTTAGAAACAAAAAACGAGTCTTTGATAAGAATTCGCAAAACGAAGAACTTTTAAGGAATTCACATTAGCCCAGAGATTTACATCTGTTACTGCGAACGAAATAGTTTTAGATTGAGAAAAGCAACAAAGTACTCTAGTCGCGTTACTAGCACATTCATTATTAAAAAAGGGCAGGATTACTAAAAACGGAAGGAGAGTAGAACACACACCACGTAGCACATCTAGTATTAGAAACAAGGATGTCTCATTTAAATTCGAGGCACGAGAATGTTTTCGACTAAAGAAGGCCACCAGAACGCTTCACGCGCTTTAGGAGGATCATCCGTCATTAGAGACAAGAATGTTCATCGAACGGGGAAGAGCATCAGAACTCTTTACCTGTCTCAATAGGACATTTGTCATTAAAGACGCAAAGGTTATTTAATTAGTGGACGACATTAGAGTACTATACCTGCTTTGCAGGACATATACTATTAGAGTCGAAAGCGTTCTCGGAATAGCGGAGAATTGCACAGTATTGCATTTGCTTGAGTATAACACGTGATGTAAAAATGTGTCGAAATGTTCACACGAACGAAAAACTCCTTGTCCGTTAAAATGTACCTAATCAATGAAGAACGCGTTCTTGAAACAATCAGGATGAGAAAGGATATAAAGGTGATGAAGGATCTTTCAGAACGATGCGAAAATGTATCGATAGACCAGCGTTACACTGCTTCTAGCACTACTTCTAACAAGAATACGACTCATTGCAATGGTGAACGCAGACTTATAACCTTCCGTACAAATGATCTTCGCTTCTTTCCTGCCTCTTTTCTTCATGATCAATTGCCTTTGGTATCAAGCAAGCATGACTCATTTGAGAGAAAGCGTCATCGAACATCAAACGCATCACGAGATTGATATCGTTTATTTATTTCGTAATTGCTTGAGGACTGAAAAAAATATCGGGAAATGGCTTTCGAATTATTGACTTCGGCGGTATCTTAAGACTCGAGAAAATTTTGAAAACAGTGTTACAATGACTTCTTCAAAATCTAGTAAAATGGATATCCATAAATATATGATAACGTAATTTAATGGCATACCTGAAATTGAACTGCATTCGATATTCAACTCTCTGCAAAGCATTAAAGATGAGAACTCCAGAAAGGTCCAGAATTCTTGCCCGAAAAGTCAACAATGCTCAGCCCATGGTTAGACCTATTTGTAACGTTTAGAAAACCTAGACACAAAGCAGAATCAGTAGGTTTTTCCAATTTATGAGCTTATGATTGGCTGCTGGAAGGAAGCTGGAATCGTTCATATGCGAGAATCTTAGGAATCCATGAAAAAAGATTGTCTTTTTAGCAAAATACCAATCAAGAAGAGATTACACTAAGCTCATGCGAGTCTTCGTTAAAGCGAGTCATGTATAGTCCCAAGCGAATACTGAATACAAGCAAGATTTATATAAATAACAATATAATTGAAATATCATGAGGTGTTTCCTCTTTAGATAAATCTTCTTCGACTACGATGACAAAAGGGTTGTTATAGCATGTTAGGTAAATATCTATTATCAGTGCAAAAGTTTTCTGACGGTCTAGAGTATCGCTATGAGTGAAACATGATCATCTTTTCTAATAAGACACCAAAACTGAAGAGATCGACGTTTTATTTGGAAACCCAGTAACAGTAGACTTATGTGGACAAATAAAAAAATATAGATAACATATAACATATAAAAATATATAAATAACACAAATAACACAACAACAAAGGAAAATCTTATTCAGATTACGATGACAAAAGGGTTATTATAGCATGTTAGGTATATATCTATTATCGGTGCAAAAGTCTTCTGACGGTCTACAGTATCGCTATGAGTGAAAGACGAACATCTTTTCTAATAAGACACTAAAACTGAAGAGATCGACGTTTTATTTGGAAACCCAGTAACAGTAGACTTATGTGGACAAATATAAGCCTAAAGAGTATCTGCAATCATTTCATTATCACAGAATTGAAGATACATAGGAAAAATGCGAAATCATCTGAGCACTTCGAATTCTTAGTGCAAGTGAAATCCACCTGTGCCCGACTGAAATGATTGGAAAGGAGCATTGCTTGTTTCCGTTGGATCAGCCAGTAGTGAGCAAAATTACGTCTATACATACTAGAACATTAGAGAACAACAAGTTCATTAGGAAGTCTAAAACGAGAACTTATTCACTTTTTTCGGAAATTTTCAAAGACTCGAAATCACGCAAACATGCTGACACGGTCGGGCAATAGCCTCGACGGTAGTGCTGGCTTGTACCGCTCCAGAAAATTATAGTCGTGGTTTGAGTTCCATCAAGTGCCGAACTTTGCTAGTATAACAGCACTCTTGTCATTATTGATATAATTGTTAGCAGCTCATGTCTTGAAAACTATATTGTCTGTTTTTTCGCATTCCCATAATTTTCTATTCCACAGGGATCAAAAATACAGTGAAGGTTTCAGTATTCATTTGCGTTCAGCGGAAAAAAATATGGCAGTGCCATGTTTCCACTATTTTTTTTTAAAACCATTTCTCCTATTTTCAGCGAATTCAAACTTGGACGATGCAACTTTGATCAATCAAAACGGGCTTTCATTTAACGTCTTTATGGCCTCTATCGTACTCAAGGAGCTACATTTCTGGAAGACCATAAAGCCCGGGCACTAGTCTGACACCGCGTCAACTAGGCTTGCTATCTTTCTGCGATGGTGATTTATGTATCAAAATTCTCTAGAAAGTCTGAAAAAACTCTTCATTTTTACTGCATTTCAACAGTGATATGATGTTACGAATGTAGATTTGAGAGTTGAGTGGAATGCAGACATCAGGCTGGAGCGTCGTCGGCATGGGTAAAACACTGGATCGACTCCAGTATGATGTCGAATGTTTTGTATACCACTCAATACTCTCATTTCTGTGAGAATAGTTCATTCCGATTCAAAAAATGCAGAATTCGCAAAGTGAAAGCATGAGAACACCTTAGCACGAAACTCCCAAAATTACACGAAAAAAAAATTGGCTCGATCTGATCCAGATAATATTCATAACTAAGGTAAAAAAATTCTGTCACGGCAGTCGATCTGATGCGCAAAACGTTTGTGAACGATAGAATGGAGGAAATACTCGACTTCTCACACTATATGATCTAAGGTCGTGTGGAAAAAAGAATGAATCTGGGGTCACCTTCTAGCAACATCGTCTTTTCTCAGCAGGAATGACTTAAGGTCGGTATCCGCTTTGGTTGCTTATTGCAATGTGGGTTATCATGGCCTCTTCGAATCAACTGATTTTCGCTCAGCAGACTGGACTTGACCCCACTGCCTTTCAAAAATACTAGTGCACCGGTAAAGTGATAAACTATTTTCTTTTTGTCAAATTTGTCAGTCCGTTATCCTTTGAAAGTGCTTTCTCTTAATGATGTCATCTTCATTTGTTATGACTTCGTACTCTATCAACTAAATGAACGAAAATGTGTCACACTTGATAAAGATTGTGAAAAATACGGCGTATTCTGGCTTAATGTAGGAGAACAACTTCACTTTATCTGATAGCCAGATTGAATTTTTGTACATATAGCAAATCAGTCGATTTTTCAATTATTGAAAATTCTCGCAAATCGATATGCGAAGTTGTCGGCTCCTTAACGTTCTGCATATCACGTATTTCCGGTATTGCGAATCTATTGAGGTAGCTGCACACTGATTGAAATCCTTGAAGAGATGATTATGTGAGGGCTCAATGAAAAAAAAGAGTACCACTGATACCATGAATTCCGGTATTCTGAGAAGTTTTTCTATTGAGAAGTTAGGAATTTCGTAACTACAACTTCTTCAGATCGCGTTCCTCATCAAGAAATCTATCTAAAATTCAAAAAATCACCTGTTATGTAGTGTAATGAACGAGCAATCCTACGTATACATTGTGATTTACTTATGCAAAACCAAAGTTCAATTTTCGGTTAGTACTCCTCTTTATTCCATATTAAACAGCCTCAAGCCTTAAGGATAAGGGATAAAAACCTCGGTGTTGATCAATCCTTGAGAGATGCGCTATGCATCCGTTCAAGTTTCAACTTCGTTCGAGGTGATTGAATGCATATCTGGCCTTTACAATGACTCGCAGTGGCCTCCCGCTGTATTGAGTCAGTGCTGCCTATCCGATAAGTCTGATACCAATTTAGCGACCCCGGAGGGATGTATGGCTTCTTGAGCCGTTTGCGCGAGATCGAACAATCAACCAATATGTGACGCAGAGCACCTCTAACCACTGCGCCGCATGCGCTCTTTAATCAACCTTATAAACTAAAATTGCACTTCGGAAACCTTTTGACCGACATTGATCGTGAAGTCTCAGCAATGGCATTACTATTTTGATAGTTAGATATTCACTTAATTCCGTCTCATATGTCATGTACGCTCAGCACTTTTCCCATTCGCTTCGGAGCTGATAACCGTTATCCACTGTAACTCGCATTCGTGACTGAAGTCATCGTACTTCCATGTTGGTTTGAGTGTTGTTTGAGCATATTTCACCTGCAACCTTTTTCTTAAATATTGCTTGAGCGATTTCGGCTAGGCACTGAAATCGTCGGTCTGGAGCTTGTTTGGGACATTACCATTGATCAACGCAGGCCTTGTGGATCGCAGATAAGTTTGCTTTCCCACAATGTTGGTAATCTAGAATGATTAGGATTCCTGTGACAGAAACGAATCATGAGAGTAATCGAACCTACTATTCAAAGAGGAAGTAACAATACAAATCTAATGTTATGAATGATGAATTCAGCCATGTCACTGATAGAAAAATTCACTTTTTTGAAGAAATGCTGTTAAATAAATCAAAATGTTTACTACAGTGCTTAAAAATGCGAGATTTCATTAGTAAGATCACGCGTCTTTATAGAAACATCGATACTGCTAACTACAAGCATGCTGACATAGGATAAAAACTTGTAATCTGATGTTAAGTTCGTTACTCTGCCGCTGAAATTATATTAGGCAGTAAATGAGAATTTAAAATTAAAAGTTGAAAAAAAGTTTCAGTTAGAAAAAAGTTTTAAAGTTTTAAGTTTTTTCAAGTTAAAGTTGCTGTCTGAACCCAAGGGTTTAGCTTAAGTGGAATTTATGCCGATTTGTGCTCTCTAGACCAATTTTGTTGACAGATAATTGCTGGCAGGCACCAGGAGGTGGGTTGAAGTACGGCTGAGAGAAACGCAGGGCGAGGGCCTAGACGATGTCGTGCGAGTTTGTATAGCCCTGCAAGGCATTGCAGCGGTTCGATTTCGTGACACAAAAACATAAAATGTTACGTATTGTACGTTTATCACCGTTCCTGTGAGGTTGTGTCTTACAATTTAGTGTGTGCTTAGAGAAAAGACTAGGCAATAAGTGAATAGTTAAGTCTGTAATAATATTTTAAGGTGGAACCCCATCAGTCTAAAGCGACCGATAACTTATGCCTAACTTACAAACATCCAGAACGAACAGATAGAAGTGTACCCAGAGAGATGAACAGTGATTTAATTGATACTGTAAAGGTTTTCAAGATTATGTAGAGAGCATGCCGCGCAGTGGTTAGAGATCTTCCGCGTCGCACACAAGGTCGATGGCTCGATCTCTCCCTCATGGCTCACGAAGCTATCCATCTTTCCGGAGTTAATAAATTGATACCGGACTGCTTGCCACACTTGTCTAAGAGGATAAGCAACACTAACTCGATACAGCGTCAGGCCACCACAATCATTGTGAAGGCCAGATATGCATTCAGTCACCGCAAATCAAGTTAAAAACTAAAGACGAATGCATGGCGCATCCTTCAGGGATTGATAAACGCCAAGAGCTTTGTCCTTATAGCTTTCATAGAACGGCTTCTGAAAGATCGCTAATTCTAGGATCACATTATTCGTTATAACACGAGTGGTAATAATGTTCCTGGAAACATCATAGCCAAAGTTCAGTGTTCAAATCCGATGTACTGTGTCGTTAGTGACTATTATCTCTTACAGACAATATAAGTACTATGGACTTGAAAACAGCATCGCAAATAGCTAGCTAGCTAGATAGATAGATAGATAGATATTAGGGGAGAGTAAGAGAGAGAAGGAGAAGGAGAGAGAGGTAAAGAGAGTAAGAGAAAAATGGGGAAGAGAGAGAGAATGCCGCACATTACAGGCAACTACTGCTTGATGTTTTGTTCTCTGCTATTATTAATTCAAATTTTCAAATCATTTCATTAAGAGCGACCACACAGATAACAAGTTCTTCAGAGTGCATGGAAACCTTTCAATGGCTTCACGGCAGTTTCAAAAACAGAGTCTGAGACCGCCCAGTTTTCCTATACTTAGCATATCATGTCCAACGTATATTTAGCTTCCTGAGCATCAAAAGTTGGGACTGAATGATCAGTGGAAGCTTGCCAGTCTCTCCCGGCGAGACGGGAGGAACTTATCTATTGTAAGTGACTAGCAACCGCTTTCCATGTACTTTTCAGCCCTCTTTTGCAGGTTTTTGGCTGATTTGACCCTCAGAACTAAAGGTATGTCAAATTTGAGCTATAGAAGCAGATAGTCCATCCTCTGTGTCCACCTACATTTCTAGAGGTGCATGGTCGCCTCTGGTTCACATTTAGTTCCCCTATCCACTACTTGGAGACGCGCCACATGCCCTCGCGACTGGGTAGAGATCTCTCAATGAGAGAGATCAGTAAAAATCATGCCACTATAATAGTCTCATTTGAATAAGCTGGAGTACAGTGAATTACACTCAGAACGAGCTATGCTTTGGAACTATCTATCGTCTCTCGTGATTAGCAGAGTACTTCAGCAATTTGGTGCGTTGTACTGCTACTCTTATAACACATTCACAGAAGAAATTTTGTCGATTAAGGGACTTAGATCTTCTAGGAACAAACGTCTGCGTACTGAATGGGGATTTCCTTCTTGATCCGTGCTCTGCTTTCCCTGATAGTTTTCTTCGGATAGTTCTTTTTGTAAGAAGAAAAGTAATGAATAACAGTTGAACAAAACTACGAAAAGTCTAACTATCATTAGTAGAAGTCGTACTGAGAAAGTTGAAAGTTGATTTGCCTTTCTTATTGATGATTACTAGTAAAAATCAAAATACAATCTATGAAGGAGTAATGTCACGCACATCCGTTCATTTCGTCACTCTTTAACTTTTTTACAAGTTCTGCGTTTAGAGTGCCACCTAACGTGCTACTGATAATTCATGAGGACTGCCTTGCTAATATGTTTGTCTTTTGTTTATTTATTATTAGAGAAGAGCGTTTTTTTCCTACCAAAGTCACAATAAGACATTAATTAGACAACTATAGAAAATGATTTCATCCTACATAAAACGTAAAACTAAACAAATTATTGAAACAAACAATCCCTACTTAGAGGTAAAAAATGGATGGAACTTTTTTAAGTCTATTTTTTCATAACCTCAGATACTCAAAAAGAGATATAAAAAAGCCAGGGCAGAATCACAGAAAAATTTAGTGCATGACAACACCTCAGAGAACAATAGAGAGTCCAATGAGAATTATTGTTCAACATCAATGGTCTGCAGTTCTTTACAGTAGGAACTATGCCAGACTAACTGAGAAAAAAACATGGAAATCGAACCTTTAACTGTAATGAAGAACGAAAACATAAGTCTCATATTGGAGTATAAACGCAAGAAAAAGAGGTATCACATGTGTTCATGAGACTGAGCACGAAATGGGTGGGGGAATTTGCTAAGGAGCTGTGAATGGGCGGGTCGAGGACGGCCTCAATGCTACGACGAAGTCATCTACTAATCACTTGGCCGTTCCCTATATCGAAACTAAATCAAATGTATTTCATCGGGCACTAGTAACAAGAAAGAATTCATTTCAAGAAATGTTAGCTAGCTGCTGAAGTAATAGTGGTTTTGGAGTCTCATTTGAGGCGCATTTTCACTTTATGTCGTTTGAATGACTTATTAGCTTCTTTTAATTTAGCACTTGTTTCAAAGCGTGGTAATAATGTCCGACAAAAAGCAAAGCTAAGCTATTGTCCTAATCGGGTTTGTGAAACAGCAGGAACATCGTGTAGCAATAATAATAGGCCAGAATCAATAACTATTAAATAGTCCATAGTGAATGATTATTTAAAACGTAACTGCAAGGTCTTAAAAATGTCTTAAAAATGAGAAGAGTAATAGTGGGTTACTGGAAGTTAACAGCAACTATAAAATAGTCCTCGAAGCTGATGAATTTGCAATTAAGTATCTTTGAGCAAGTGCGGTTAATTTGAAAGATGGTTTAGCTTGATAAGTGGTCGTTCCGTGAGCGATCAGAAACCAGCAAGTTGCCATCACGCTCGGGACCTCTTCTCCACAATATAAAAACGACGATTTCGCGACTGAGTTGTGACGTATAACGCAAAATGGATCACATGAGGCAACTGGTAATGTTGATAGTAGCGCAAAGACATAGGTGATGTCTTTTTTCAAAACCGAATGAATTGGCACCCAATAAAGGTTATCGCATTAACTCAGTGATGCTTGAATCAAATCATCTGTGATTATCTGTGATTCAAAAATGAGTATTTGGCATATTAAAATTTGAGCTGTGGTCTTAAGAAAACACTCGAAACGAAAGATATGATATATTGCATATACTAGCCATGAGCAATCGAGTGTACAACACTCTGTGTTCGGTGATAATTTCACTGGACATCAAGTGTAAAACGTTCGCCGTCGCTAACTCTTAGTGAGGGAACTGGAGCACCCACACAGGATCGGCAAAAATGAGGGAGGATAACTGCCCGACTGACGAGACTGCAAGGTTGAAACACGTTATCGGGCTCTATAAGTCAGCCCTTCTTTTTATCAGACCACATGACATGCGTGGCACATTGAAATTTAAGCTGTGGTCTTAAAAAAACACTCGGAACGAAACAAATCATGTGCTGTAATTTTGTAATTTGTAGCAAAACGATTGCGGCGGAAAAATATCAGTGAAAAAAAGAGATAAATTGAACAGAAAATGCTGGTTTAGTTATCCAGTTCTAGTAAATAGTAGAACAGGACTAGCCCTCGTGGGCGACAACGCGTGAACACATGCACATATTCCTCTTATGGCGCCGAGAGCTTAAGTGACCTAACCCACGAAACGTCACCCCAGCCACCGTACCCAAGGGAACACTCGTCAACCGGCAATCAAGAGCCTCGACAACTAATACAGGATAGAAATCACCAAGGCTACAGAAAAAAAGTGATAAAATTCTGATATCATCAATATCTCCCAAGAAGTTGTCGCTTACAGATCTCCTGGCTATCGATATAAAGAATTTTGCAGTTGTCCCTACCATAATTGATAAAGTGCTGTCTGATATGCTATAATTATTTTGCACCAAACGGCTAATACAATAATTGCCTTTTAAGTATGCTATGACATAACCGACAGGTGACTTTCTTCTCTTCTCTTCACTATGTGGTAAGCCAATTAATATCATGAGTTCATAATAAGTAATGGGCAACAATAATAATGACAATAGTGATATTAATTTTTCGTAATATTTAATTAAGTAGCGAAGTTCTTGGCATTGATCGATCCCTGAAGTATGTGCCATAAATCTGACTTTATTGAGAATCGTTATAGGTGATTGAATGCAAATCTGCCAATATAATGACTTGCAGTGGTCTACCGATTTAACTTGATGTTCCATCTTCCTAGACAATATAATTCGAATGCAAACCAGGAAAGTATGGGTAATTTGATTATTTGAGGACAAAGGATCGAACCGGACGACATGTGCTCTTGTAATCACACGTGCCGATTGTTATTGATAGCTACTACTGCTGATACAGTGACAATACTATGAGAACAATACGATCTGATAGAACTTCCTCATCGTTTCAGAGGTCTAACATACCACATCGCGTGCTAGAAGTACGTTTCGGCTTTATCGTAAGCCGCATAGTACTACATGACATTCGGCTACTCGCTCCCTGCTATAGGGAATCGCAATCGTATATATTACACTCTCAGTAAGGTTAAGAGATCACTCAGCGTCGCGTTACTATGAAAACATTAGTATTAACAATAATAAATGCTTATATAATGTACTATAGTAATTCTAGTAAAAATATTGACGTAGTATCGTTATTATGATAATATTCTTATAATATAGCTTTATAAGCATTAATCACAGCGGGAACAATAATTACAGTGACAATGAAGTGATAATAAGCGATAAATAATAATGTCTGATCAATCTGCAATCGATGACTATCACGTTACAGGTAAAGTAGGAAAGCGCTTTGGCGACTTCAAATGCGCCTATTAGTAAGTAGAGATTCCGAAAGAGGGTCGGAAATATTACCAGAAAACAACAATTATAAGTGGTTCCCCTTTTATATTTGTTTAGCCCTAAGGGACGACGTGTACCAGCTCAGGAACACGATTGTTTGAAGGTCTTTCTCACTGCAGAAATGTTTGCTCTTGAACATTTGGTAATCATTCGAAATCTCAAATCTTACTATTCAAAAATCTGCTTAGCTTCGAAAATAGCTTTTTATTACGTTGTAACGGCGCAAATAAAATTATTTTTCACGCTCTCTCTTCTTCATCTGCCCGGCTGTAGCCGCTATATGGCTCTTCATTAAAGATTCAATGCTTATTAGATAGCTCAAATCCCGAGAATTTTCGTGATGAGACTGGTTTTTGAAAGGTTGCCATATAACGCCGTAAGAAGGAAAAGAAGATCACCCTTCACACGCGAAATGCTACCCCGTCGCTCGGATGTCATAGGTCGTTTACTGGTGAATGTAGGAGATGTTTATAACTCAGAGGTATCTTTCCGTTACATAAAGAATAGAACATCATGACTGAACCTTTTACGAAGATTTTCTGACACAAAGAGCGACTATTCCTTTTGAAATCCTTTATTTTTCAGCGGTATTACCACATCCTTGTAGAAAAATAAAATTTCAACCCCTATTGAGCATTTGTATCGCCCGTTTTTGCGAGAACGTGGCTTGAAAACACATTTTCTACAACTAAACATCTCTAATTGAGGTTTATGTGGAGGCTATTCTCATATGTAGCTCCAGCGCGTGTAGGAAGAGCGCGCGTTCATCATTGCGCATAATGCGTTACTTCCCCTATCAGCACCCATATTTGGAAAGACGTGTTTTTTGCTCTTTCTAGACATTTTGATAGTTGTTCGATAGCTTAAACCTCAAAAAATTGAAAGATGCACTCCATTTTTTGGAAGGTCTCTGTACTGCACTGTAACAGAAATAAGAATGTGTTATTCAACACATGAGCATCTTTCGATGAGCTACGCTTTTCCTCAAAAAATCCAGCAGTTCTTCGACAGCACAAATCCCGGCAAATTTAGCATAAAAGCTCCGAGGATATGCTTAGTTTCTGAGGGGACTTCTTAGTTGTCGTTACAGTTGAAAGAACCCTGAGCTTTATACTGGGCGCTCACCGGACGCCACATGTAATTGCGATGCGCGACCGACACGGCGCTGAGTGCGAAACCAATAATCTTCTAGCTGTAACAACACATGAAAATGTCCTTCTCAAAAATCAAGCTTATCATTGAAGTCTTTGGGATTCGTGCTATCGAATTGTTATTGAAATTTTAAATGGAAACCTCTGTCCACCAAAAGATGCATGAGTGTGAAAGGAAAATTGGTACTTTTATGCTAAGCGGTAACATATTTTCAAGCAGTCCTCATTCGTTGAACAGGCAATTTTCATAGCAGTACTTATAGTCATTCGAAAGCTTAAATCTCTGCCTACAACCGTATGCCGCCGATTTTGAGACACCCTTTTCTAACCCTGTAATACCCAGAGGGAAATTTATTTCTCACTCACATTTTGACTTCCTTTCAAACCACGAGCATAAATTGCTAGAAGCACGAAAAGCATGTCAGCGTACAGAATTTTCCGTTGTGTCAAAATCACGCGTTTTTATCCGAAGTTTCTGTCGATGCGGTAAGAAAATGCTCGACAAAATAACAATAGTTGCCGCCGTTTCAACGCACAGCGATTTCTACGCCTGGTAGAAGTGAAAGCGAAAGACGAATGAGAAACGAAATTTTATTCTGTATGCTACAGTGACATAAAAAGGTGATCTGAAAACCGACAGAGCATAATTGTAGCCAAAGATATGAGCTATACAATAATTTCTAACAATTCTATGAAAAGATCCTGTCCTGCTAATGAGATCGACTTAAAAATTTGTCGCCGCCTAAGACATAAGTACCAAAAGTTTTACCTCACTTGCAGCATGATATAGTAACCATTAAAATTGAAACACACCCTTCAGATTTACGATATTCAAGCTGTCGGATAATTATCAAAACCTCGAAAAGGGCTAGAAAATTTTTTTCAATATGAGTGCGGATAAACGATAAGCACCGAAAATACTTCTCTGGACACTCATTTTTGTGAACAATAGTTTGCAAAATGCCGATATTTCAAACCTTTTAAACACGGCTATCCCTTAGCGCTCAGAATTTTTCCACTATCCATAAGTAAGCAACCTTTTCTTGCTTACCTCAACTCTGAATAATTAGAAATAAACGAATGATTGATGTAAACTTAGTTATAGTAACTGGTTATCGATGAACTACAACTGAATACAGCATGCGTTAACTTTTTGTTGTAAATTACTCATGGTTTTCAATTTTTATTTACTATGATCTCATGTCTTGTATAAAACTATGAAAGATCAAAACTAAAGTTTTTTGCAGTGATATCCTCCATACAATCTATACAGTTGATTAATTGCCAAATTTAGTATAATCCCGTAATATACCTACGTTTTTCTCTATACAAGACGCATATATATCTAAACCGAGATCATATTAGCAAAATGAAAAATCTCTTTCTCTCAAAGTGATGCAAGACTACCAGAAAATTTCGCGAAAGTAAAAGAAACCTCAATCAAATAGCGAAAATCACGCAGTTCGCTCTGCGCGTTGTGCATTTGTTAGTCTCAATTTAGTATTACAGCGGTTTGATTGATAAATGGTTTTTGTCTCCTCAGCATCCACAATAAATCCCGTCTTTGTTGACATGGTATCTAATTTGTGATATATTTTCATACCTGGTGAGAAAAGTGGGCCCACTCATATGGCCTCATGCATAGCTTCTGACTTTGAGACCATAGATGAACGATACTTGAGAGACGTGAAAGCGATCAGCTTTACTGATCTAAACCATGTATGGTTTAGAGTTATTCTGTGCAGTAAAAAGTAAGGATCGAGTGTGTGGAGAAAGAGTCATGGCAGGAAAGGTGCGTCGAGGTATTGCAATTGGTTGGCACACGCCCATGGAAAGATGAATTGTGGGCTCCATCCCCAGTTCGACATTTAAAGTTTTGCATATCGCTAAATGTTCTTGGGTATACGTTTATACATCATACCAGAGCTAAAGCGATTGAATAATCGAAATCAAGTTGTTCATAGAAATAAGGCTCAGTAAAAGCTCAGCATGTGTGACAGATCTAACCAACGTTCTTTACTCCTTGTTCTTTGTACAATGTGTTAAAAAAAAACGGGTTTACAGTAGCAGTAACAGATGTGTCACATATGATGGTGAAGTCTAGCGTAATGACGCACACTGTTGCCGTTTTGACCCCTCGCCAACAGCAAATTAAGCGCACCGTCCCTTTGGGATTTGGTAGACCACACAAGTCATCATAAAAGCCAAATAGTCATTCAGTTACCTCTGCGATATTTAATGGAGCTGAATGAATGAGACGCTCCTTAGATATTGATCAACACACAAATGCTTTACCTGTACTTCTTTTGTGCATAGTAAGCAATGAAGGTAAATTATTACAACAAAAACTTCTTGATTGCAACACTGGACACACTTTTATGTAATTATGCGAAAAGAAAATATGAAATATGATTGCTCATAGTAGAACTCCCATTGATTCTAATATAGTCAGATGAACTGATAAATTTCTCATGATTGCGTAGGAATCTTATATGGATGTTCTAGCAAGAATACTCTAAGAATACTGGAAAAGCCATGGAAAGGTGAGAGAAAAAACGTTGTCACGAATGACGTTCATAAGCGAAGCATCGAAAAGTCAAAAAAAATGCACTTCCTTAGCCCATGCAAATGATTCGTGGAACGTAAGTGAAATATGCAGAATCCAACAGCAAGTTTAACTTGAATGATCGACTTTATATAACGGCTTTGATAAATGATATATGTATGTTTTCTTTCGAAGCGATAGTTAACGTTTCGGTGATTCCGCCTTCGTCAGAGCATAAACGACGTACTATATCAATGTAGTTTTGATAACGTTGAAAGATAAAAAGGGAGTAGTCGAGATCATCACGTGACAAGTAAATAAATATGTCAAGGTTTAGTGAAAGTTTGTCTCTCGACTAATATATGTAGATTTCAAGAAGTGCCTTGTTCAGATGACGCGAGACTGGCGTCTGTTGTTGCTGTTGCTTTTGTTGCTGTTATTCTGCAGATGTGAGGCCGTCAAATCAGAAAAACAACAAGAACCACTGGTCGTTGTGAAGTTATCGAATCAGAACAACAGCAAGAGCTGCTGGTTTCGTAGTCATTGAACGACAGCATCAATGAAAACTGAAAGCCAACTAGCGTCAGCACAACAAAGGCAGTTTGCAAAAATTTACACATGAAAGCCGAGTAATTGATTTGTGTTCCATTCGCTTCGAGTGTTTTCTTAAGACCACAGCTCAAATCCCAACATGCCAGAAAATCATTTTTGAACCACGCATATCATGTGGTCTGTTAAAGATGGGCTGACTTAACTTCAAGAGACCAGATGACATGCGTGGCTCAAAACTGATTCTTTGGCATATTGATCTGTGCTTCATTATTTATGCCATTATTCCTATATTTGCCAAGTTTTTAAATACCAGACAGTTTAGATAAATAACAGAATTCCCAAGGGAACTACTCAAAAGTAATCATCCCACTACAATTTAATTTCTTGCATCTTACATAGGCTATCAATTGAAGATGAATTTTAGGTAGAAAGTTCGATACTTCTGCCGAAGTATAGTTCATAAAAAACAATGATGTTATCAAAAATAACAATAATAATAATGGGGCGGTGTGGAGGCTGTGGCTGAGTGGTTTCGACACTCGGTGAGTCATAGTGTGGAGCCGATCTCTGTCCTATCAAACACTCTCCGGCAGTGAGTAACGAATGCCCTACGGAATGCGTCAGCCTGGCTATTCCTGAGAAATACAAGGAGATGGACTTAACCAAACGTTCATGAAGAGGAAAAAAAAAACGAACTGAATGCTTGACATACTGGGATCCGCAGAGAGAAAATACCGTCATGCGGTACGAATAAAGTGATAAAGTGATGATAATGATAATAGTGAAAATGTTGGACGACTTATATCCAGTTTCATAGGAAATACACGCCACATTGTTGCTCATGTTTTCTCAACAGATAATCGCCATTTAGGACGTTGGTTGATCGCTCGTGTAGGGTTTAGCTGTTTCTCCTCTTACCACTCAAATGTTGGCCAAGTGTGCTTTATCCATGAATGAAATAGGCTTATATGGATTTGTGGAAACTGTTCAGCCATGTAGCAGCAGCTACCTGGGCAAAATATTTTTTGTAATTATTGACAAGCCTGCAAAGGACGATCTAGGAGTGAAATCAATAATATATAACTGAGAACCTAGAATTTGGGGTGAAAATGGTCGAATTATGTGCTGGTGGGGGTCCAGAAACAATAACACCAGAATCCTTTCCAGGTGCGAATCCTAGTCAGATTGAGTTCTTTCTGCGTGTTATTCACCATCAAATACGTAGTAGTGAGGCAAGTCTACGTGTCCTTCATTAAATTCGGAGCTGAAGTGATCTCTTTTGCTATTCTTGATGTTGTTTATAATCTATACTGGCATAGAACAGCGATTGTCATAGCCTTGAGATTGAAGAAGTTTTGGCTGACATTGTGGGTGCTCTCCTAACATCTGATGTCAGCCATCACTGAGTCACCTTTAGTGAAGAACGGATTTTTTCCTGATTTCTTACTTCTGTTGAGCGAAAGGTCAGAATATGAGTAGAATATGCATTCCTACTATACGTGTCTAGGCTGAGAATTCTCAGCTTCGCGAATAATTTATATCAAGTGGGAAGGAGAAACGAGCACTCTAGGAAATATCGAAAAGTATCGACTCGTGCCTACCTTTTGGTTTACGCGATTTTTTTTTTCTCAGTGTACGTTTCGAAAAACTAGAAATCATATTCGAGACACTTGTCTCAAATATATATATCTTAAACATATTGGGAGGCGTCGTGTCCGAGTGGTTGTGATGCTCGTAGCGGCACGCTTGGGCTAAACTCAGTTCCCAACACTCTTCTGCAGTAAACAACGAACCCCTTATGGAACACCACAGCTAAACTGTCCTCAAGACTACAAACAGACGTGCTCAACCAATACGCACGATGTTCATGAAGGCGAAAAAGCGAATTGAATACTAGAAGTGCTGGGATCCGCACAGTGAAAAAAGACACTGTGAAGACGGATCAAATAAAGTGTCAAAATGAAACAATATTGGAAGAAAGAAAAATCTTTGATCACTTCAAAACACGTTACTCAGGTAAACAAAGTATGATTTTTACATCGTAGATAAAAATGAATTCTTCGTTCCGATATCTGTAATGAAAGAAAGCACAAGATAGCGTACATGTCAAGAAAGAAGACGATGGTCAATACTCGATCGAATTACTTAACTACCAAGATGTGGTACATAATTTATTTATGATTATTTATTTATTTATTTATTCACACAACCTGCCAATACAATTTTTAATGTGAGGGTCCCAGTACTTCTCGCATTTGATTCGTTTTTCGTCTTCTTCTTGAATGACGTAGACTACTGGTCAAGCATATATCCTTACAATATCGAGGATAGCCTGATTGTGGCTTTCCATGGAACATAATTAAAGTAAAGTGGATTCACCTTTATCATTCCGCAACTGATGACTGCGCATGTACCTAAGGACTGTCTCGATGTGGTTTTAGAGTTTATTGGTGGACGCAACACTCTCCATAGTTTGATTGATGGCCTTGGAAGCATCGGTGCGTAATACAAGTCTCATCAAAGTTCTTACTCAAGTGCAGTGATGTCATTATATCCGATCATGTGGAATAAACCAGTTCATCCCAGCATACACAGTAGTTTTTATCGCTCAAGCCTTTGAAGCAAAAAGTGATTAATTTCACTCGATAAGTCTTCAGTTATAATGCTTTTGAATTATAGAATTTTCAAGCTGGGCCATTAAATTGAAATGAGTTTGGTAGCAGTGTAGCCTCTGATGAGAAACTTTTATAGAAGCTGCAAGGAGGGCAAACTGTTTGTGACTGCTTTTTTAAAAGGACAGATACGGGTTGCCGCGAGATATCTGTGAAAGAAACTTTTGACAGATCAGAAGATTACCAGTCAAATATAAATTTCAATGTAGCTCACTTAGTTCTTCTTGAATATAAAGGATCCATGCACTAATGTATTATATCGATAGTAAGCAAATCAATGAAGAACTTTTACGTTTTCTAAAGATTGGAACTAACCAAGTAACATAGTCCTAGTGTTTTAATGGAAATGGCTAAAAATGGAACTTTCAATGCAGGATTAAATTTTATTTTAGTGATTATTCCGGCAAATTGAATACAATCAAATTGCGGAATTGCTCTGAAAAACTGAAAAGAAGCAAAAAAGAAAATAATCAAGAGATTCCAAAAATTTTTGCCTCTGGCTCAATTTTCAAGATATGTAAATAGTTAGAAATGACATCATGGTAAATTTACTCTTATTCTCAGTAGAGTTCGAGAAAATGGTATTTTTTCTCATCTCCATAATTTAATAAAGTAAACCCAAATAAATCAGAAAAACTTCAATTTCACTTCATGCGGTTAATCATTGAGTTTTCCCGAGGGAGCCTAATTTCAAACTCTGAGGATACATTTCCAATCCACAACAACTGGAATGGTTTTGCATGATATTACACTCTTTTGAATTGTGAATACGCTTCTGAAAATAAAATTTTTCGGTTCCGCTGACAGCACTGTTAGATGTAACACTCCGAAATTCAAGTATTTTTGCTGTTTTTTTTTCACAGTGTTATGATATTGCATTTATATTTAAGAGAATTGAGTGGTGAGCAAAAACACGGCCTCAGGCGGGATTTGAACCCGCGTCTCCTGTATGGATGAAACGCGGATTCACTCCCGTTTGAGGCCGCGTTTTTGCTCACCACTCAGTTCTCTTAGGTATATACGTAACATTATGACACCGCAGAAAAAGGTAGTAAAAATACTTGAATTTCAGTATTAAATCAAATATTTTAAAGCAATGCCCTTTTACTTGCAATCGGCTATGGTTGCCAAGTGTAATGTATAAAAAGTCAGTATAGTCTGATAAAATACTCTAAGCCTTTCACAGGTCCAGTATGGCACTTTCAGTGGCATACGTTCACAGGCTTCATCAGTGCCACATGATGTACATGTAAAGGTGAAAGGTTGCTCATGTGGTACTAATGAGGCGTGCGAGAACACTTAAACGCACGTATACCACTGGAAGTGTCATACCAGACCTCTGAAAGGTTCAAAACATTCGCTCAGACTGTGCCGTCTAATTCCATAATGAAGTGCTAAAGTCTATCAAGCAATGTGCAGTGGCTAAAGATTCCCAAAAGAGACACGTCATATTCAGTTTGACCACGGTCACTACTGAAGCTGTTATCATTGTACACCTGCCAAAATTATGCTAGAACTGTTTGGAATATTTTCTCGACAATTTTTAAAAAAATACAACTGCCTGTGGTAATGGGCTGGTAATTTACAAGGACAGTTATTCTGAGCTGTCAGAGAGAACATACATGACGAACATTCAATAGCAATCGCGACTAAAAAGAAATACTCTCAATGTAGTCTAAAGTTCACAAAAAGTCCAAAGACATTCCTGTACAACGAATGAATTAGAGAATGAGCAAAAGAAGAACGATTAAGAATAGTTATATTGAGAACTCTGTAAAATATGACGATTGTCTCTATACTTCATTAATACAAAGAGCACAAAAGAAAACTTGAGAAGTCTTAGTAAATAAAGAAAATTTCAAACAGAATTACTAGTGATTGGGTTGACTTCCACAATCAGCAACTCATCTCTACTTCATTTGAGTGTAAGACAATCTATAATTTCTATCCAACTTCTTTATCCCTATAAAAAAACCCTTTTGGACCGATTTTTCATTGTAACTGCGTGTGAAAGAGTGCGTGTGGAGCAGTGGTTAGAGGGGTGACCTGCGTCGCACGTGTAGTCGATGATTTGATTTCGTACTCATGGCTCACCATGTTTTCCATCTTTCCGGAGCCGCTAAACTGGTATATGACTTGTCTGAGAGGACAGCAGCACCGACTTGATACATCATCGGTGGGTCATCGCTAGTCATTGTCAGATATATATTCAATCAACTCAAACGATACTTGATGAAGTCGAATGCTTACGCAACCCTGAAGAGCTAATCATCGCCAAAAATTTTACCCTTTCAATTTTTCTATAAGACTGAACAAGATGTTTTCGGTAACAAAGCAGTGATTTTTTCAAAACTTATCAGCGATGGGAACTTCACGCGAAAGTATTCGCTTCAATTATTGTTATATGTACTCACTGTAAGTCAATAGATATTTTTCCAACAGATAATATTTCACGCAAACAAATGAAAACTTCATGAATATCACGTTATGGGTACAAAATGTGAACAGCTAATAGAATAGTCATGAGATGTGACTCGACGATTATCGACGAGAATATTCACCCATGTGAACGATAACTAAACGAGGGCTTTGAACTCTCTGCACTAAACCTCTAATTGGAGCATCTACAACAACATCTGTCGTTGATCGTATTCTTGTCTTGTTTTTCTGAACAATATAAAAGTTACCGATGGGTTGAATTGTTCGGTAGAGGAAAAGTCTTCAGAATCGCCGATTTCGGATCGAAGTCCGTTAGTTCTTATGAGGCTGAAAAATACTAACCTGTTTGATAAGAATATATTATGTTTTCAGCCGTAGAGATCTAAGCGCTAGACAGGCGCTTGTTTCGTCGTGACTCCTCAATAGCACAGTTATTCGGCTCAGCCGATCTTTTGAGGCTGTGCTCCTTTATGAAGGAATCGACGCCGAGTAATAAATTATTGCAAGTCGGGTGACGGTAGGCATCGTATCAGGTAGGACGAAACAGACGCCTGTCTAGTACTTAGACCTTAACGGCTCAAAATATGTTATGTTCTTATCAAACTGTTATTATCAAGCGATGTCTATGAAAAAGCGGTCAAATGGAGAGGTGCTAACCCTATTTTTAGATGACCCCACATCACTGTGCTGTGCTAATCTTAGCACCTACTGTTTTCGATCCTTCCTCTCCCATTATGGTACCCGAATAAACCACACACCAGTTCGGCTGCTGCTCGGGATTTTCGTCGTCTGTATGGCTGTCACTAAGGGCCGATAGAGTCAGTTGTGTGTAGAATTCAGGATAGCCGTAATAAAGAGCATTACAACCACTGCACTAACCTCTCCTAATGTGTTGAGTATCCCTTCAATGAGGAAGTGACATCGTCGACAGGTTGGTAAACTTGATACAGAGTATTTAAAAATAACAATGTGATCAGTATATACCCAAAAGAACTTCTACTGAACTGTAGACAGTATGAACAAAAAGTTTGATGCACATGCTCCGAACTGCATCAAGATTGTTAACTGAAATTCACATCACAAATACGAACCTCTGACTTGGATAAGGATTTCACTGGATGTAGAAATGAGTAAGTAGACTTACAGTTGAATGAGGTAATACCTATGACAATGATTTTGCAGAAATAGTATTGGACAGTGCTGTATGGTCTTGGTAGAAATGCAATCAAAGGATACCAATTTGCATATCAATTTATCGAGATCTAAATATAAGCTCATGATTTTATATCCTTCCAAGTAGATCAAATATACATCACGCATAAACGGTGTTCGCTAAAATAAGTGAACGCAAACTCAGGAGCTGAAAATTTGCCAGTCGCTCTCACTAAATTATCAAAAAGGGTACTTTCTGACTAGGAAGGGACAAATGAAAAACCGATGCTTTTTGCTGGAAAGAAACTTTTCATAGGAGCGTTAGTGATCATTCGAAAGTTGAGATTTGAAGTTACAGCGTCACGTCGCCTGTTTCCGAACGAGACTTTTTTTAAACGTTGCTATGGGAGAAGATTTCTTGGCTTCAGACACGCATATTTCCTGCCGAACAGAGCTCTTTGTTTGGATTATTAGTAATCATTCGATAGCAAAATCGAATCTGGTTTCAACGCTTTGTTTATGTCCTGAAAATACCGTTCTCTGAAACGCTGCAGGTAAAATAAGCTGCAATGCAACTGATAATAAGTCGAGTTCATATGTGGGAGAAAGGGGGTCCCGTGCGAATCACGTGAGCGCCGGCTGCCGCGGCCAGTCAACGCTCCTAGGAACGCTTTGAAAAGCATTACGCCAGCAACCACGTGCCCGCCACACCCACTGCAACGTGAACTGTCTTTAGATCGTCCATTCTCACACTTCGAATTCCACTTATTTTACCTGCTGCGTCATAGAGAAACGTCTTTCCAGGACATAAGCACAGCATTGGCATCAAGACGTACTACGCTGTTTCACAACTATTAATAGTCAAAAAAGCGCTCTGTCCGGCGAGAAATACGAGCCAGTTTTGTGTGGGATCGCAGCGCTATAAAAGGGTATTTTGAAAAACTGGCGACGTGCGGCTGTAGCCTGGAGTCTCAGCTTTCGAATGGCTACTAACACTCCTATGAAAAGCTCTTCTTCAGCTAATGAGGTCGGCTTTAAACTTTGTCCCCTCCTAATCAGAGAGAACCTCAAAAAGCTTATGAGGCTGCCCAGTTCTTCATGAATTTCTTCTGCTAATGATTCAGTGGTCTGTTATCCACCGTATAGCTTCATAAAGCAGGTTCAAGCAAAACCTCTAGTCAATTTACATTTCAGGGGCGCCATGGTCGAGTGGTTGTGATGTTCGTCGCGGCCGGCGCACGTGGAGGCGAGCTCCATCCCCAATCCTCTTAGGCAATCAGCAACAACACCTTATGGGATGCCACAGCAAGGCTATCCTCTAGATCACAGGAATGCTCGCCCAGCCAGTATTCCACGACGTTCAAAAAGAAGACGATAAAACAAATTGAATGCAGGAGATACCGGGATCAGCACGGTGAAAAGAAGTCCGTAAATGCTTGCAGATTTCTCACTTTCTCTATCTAGCTGATGTCTGTAAGCTTTGTGTATTTTTTGGCACAGATCGTAAAAGAAGACGGTATTGAATACAAAGCAAAAGCCAGCGAAAAGCCTCTAGTATAATCAAGCTTTCTTAATTGCATGAGATTTGTACAAAATCCTCTTCATTGCATTGTTGGTCACTTAACTCGGATAAAGCAGAGAACGAGAAGTTTTGCTCATGAAGGCTTTTACACGTTTCAGCCAAGATGCGTCTCAACGGCATTTTTCTGTGCCTTTCCTCAGTGTCCTATTTTTAGAATTGCTGCATGACTTTCATTAAAACTTCTTCCGTACTGCTTTTTCCCAAATGACGTTACTGACCACTTTTCAAAGAGATTAATAACAGGATGTTAACGCAAGTATCTTCTGCCTCGTGTCAAAAGTTTTTTGTTCCTAATTTAGAAACGTATATAGCTGGATTTTGGATTGAGTGCAATTTTATTAGGCACAGCTGGCAGACTTTTTGTAGCACCTCATAATAGTTCATCGGATGCAAGTTATCGCTAATCTTGGGATTTAGTGTGATATCACTGAGCCCAAGTTCTCTACATAAGGCTTGTTTTTCGCGGGTAGTGTGTGGATTTTTTTTTAGAATCAGATGGACATCGAGTAATGCAAACAATGAAAGATCACTTGGCCTTACCAAACGCGTGGTCGAAAGGTTGATATATGGAGTATTCCGCATCTCACAAGAGAAAGGATCTTGATTTGGCTTACGTTAGCGACTGAGAGTCAAGCATGCTGTTTTATACATCAGAGTATTGAAGGCAAGGTGCTACGACACGCAATTTCACTAGGAACCGTTGGAAGAAAGCCATTATCGATTGGATCTTTTGTGATACCAGTTCCACCTCATGAAGACCAAAACCCGACGGGCCAATTTCTTCACAGAAAGCTTAGAAGAAAGAAATGATGCTTACCGAATCTCTAGAAAGGGAAAAACTTGCTGAGGTACTCCCCAATGCGATAAGGATGGAAATTGTACTGATGCCCACGCGAGTCACTCGATGATCAACGAACGACAGGTGATACAGGTGAATATAGATACACGAATGCTGAAGCTTCAAGTTATCGTGTATCTGAGCATAAATGTGCCCGTTTTCCACATGACATTCATCCACTAAAAGCAATAAATCAAAGCTACAGCATAGAGTAAATTCCAATTCCTGTCTGTGATGTTATCACCAAGCCCCACATAACCGCGGGCTTGACTATTTCCACTTTGAGCAGTAATCGCTTGAAGATGGAAACGTTATGAAAAAGACGATTCGCGGTGTATAGTCCAGTAAGATCTTCTAACTCAATAGTGATTTAAATCCAACACTCACCATTCTGCGCTTCCATTCCTGCTCAATTTCCATTGTCGAAAAAATAAAATCAACTTTACAAAAGGAGCTCTTTTTGCGATGAATTTCTCAAGATCCTCACAAAACGGATCGAGATTTGTGTCACCATCCGCAGATGTTGGTGAAAGTATCAGTGATACCTTGGTGCTGCTATATTCCTTCTAATAAATAGTTGGAGGAAAATGGAACATAGCAAAGAAAAAGATAAATCTGACGGAATAATAATAATTTAATTAGGCTGAATAACGTGTATGATATCACCAACACAGCTGCAGGATTTCGAAGTCACGTCGTAGCTGTGAGATTGTGTTTAACAGTGCAGGAAGAGTTTCTTCATTTGTCTCTCAGATAGCCTTGTTGCGTAGCTTGTCAAAGGGTGACCACATCGTATTTGTTGAAACTTGAAGCAGTGAGTAAAACATGTTGCTCTGAAAAGACTAACCTGAAGATGTCCGTCTTTATTTACCATAGTTGTTGATCAGATACACTCAGAAAACGATACTAGAGAGCAAAATCTTACGCCGCACAGACTAGTGATGTTCTTATAATTCGTGGAAATTGTAGCTTATAGAAAAAATTTCGTCGTATTGCCTGAGGAAATGATAATACACTCGTCTTTTGTTTGAATTCGGGCTCATCGGAAAGCTCATTTTCTTGCCCATCAAATGATATCATCTGTTACGTAGCCTTCGGAAGACAAGGCAAACGAGACAAAGAATCATTTGGCAGGTTTTTGGCATTAACGGTTCTCGAGCGCCGCCGTTCAGTTGTGACTTGGCGCCAAGTGACTGTCAGATATTCCGGTTGATGAAGCATTCTCCTAGAAGCAAGAAGTTTGAGAGTATCCTCGAATTAGCGTGAAACCTTCAAATTTTCTTCACTTTAAAAGATTGAGAGTTCACTGCCGCGAAATTTTCACGCTGTCCGATAAGTGGCTAAATTATCATGATGTGGATGGTGACTACTTCGACTATGAATTTGTCATTTGATTGAGCTTAGTTAGTATACAAAAAAGGTCCCTTCCTTGATACGGTAACAAATTATAAAATGCTCCATTTTGACGGACAAGAACTTCTCATAGAAAAGTTAATATTCATTTGAAACCTTTATATCTAACTACTTCGTTGCGCGGTCGCTTTTTGAAAAAATTCTTTCATAACGCTGTAGCATTCAAAATAAAATGATGTTTCATACTCGCCACGCGCTTTCACTCTAACTTCGATGAAAGCACAAAAGCTTATGAACGAGGAAAGGAAGTCTTGTAGAATCGGAGTCACACGTTTCATCCGGAGTCCTTTCAAAGCGGAGATGAAAGTCCAACTTAGATAAGAAAAATTGCAGCCCACATCTGAATTGCGCCAGCGCGACAGATGGATGGATCGCGGAGAGCCGCATCGGATTCATGGCCAACAGACATCCAGCCCAAACATTGGCCGACAAGCAAATGCGCCGTGTATGTGAAACTCAATCTTGTCCATGGCTACAATGCAATGAAACTGTCTCTTCAGAAAATAAGCACAGTGTCGGAATGGTCGGAGCCTACGATACTCAGAATATGAGAGAAGAATTCTGTTCCACGAGAAGTGCGCTTGTGTAAAACCCAGATGTTTTCTTTCTGCTATATCCTATAAGAAAGCCTTTTCAGAAAACGGTTACATAGCGCAGTAGCAAGAGATTTTAGCTTCTGAATGATTATCAAAAGTGCAATGGAAAGCTTATAAATGTGGATGAATTTTTGATTACGGAGACCTCCTCGTAAGTGTACCTTGGTCGATCACTGAACATGGAGAATAGCATGAAGGAGGAACTTGACAGAAAAAAGAAAGCAGCGTGGGCCGCATTCGGGCCTCTTAAAGAAATCACCGACTAACTAATGGACTTCAAATTACGCGCTAACCTTCACGATTCGACAGTCCTCCCAGCGCTCTGTTATGCACCGGAGACGTGGATTGATACTTCGACCACGTCAAAACTACTGTGAACGACTCAAAGAGCGCTTGAACGATATCTTCCAAAAGTCAGTAGGCACTCACAACACCTAGCCGTTTTGCGCAGCTCAGATCTCAGGAATTTATCTCATCCTCGTGATCCAGAAGAACTCAGTTCGATAGCGAAGCACAGATATGCCGTTCATATACTAAGTAGATTAGACGACAGTTGAACGAAACGAGCTTTAGAGGGTACGCCACGATAATACACCCGTCCTTAAGGACGAGCACTTACATGTTGGGCGGATGTGTTCGTGAGAATTAATCAACTGTATTGATAATCTACCGGTCACGGTATGGAACTCCCTCCAGTGCCATGTTCGAATGAAACTATCCTCATGGACAACAATTGCGAGAAGACGAGAGGAATGGAAGATGTGCTGGGGTCCGCAGAACTCGTGAAGAAGGACCGTCTGAGTATCGAAGTAAGTAGTAATGAGAAGTTTTTGGTTACCGAAAGAGGTCGTTTCTTTACATGTTTTTATTTGTTGGCGGAGAGCGATAAAGAAACCGAATAAATTTTCTGTACATTTTGATTTTGCGACGAACTTTTCTACAACCTATTACACACCCTGTATTTCACGGTATTCCATGAACTCAAAGTTTTGCATAAGACGTAATTCTTACTAATGATCTCCAAGATAGAAGTTTCTTTCTGTCTCATTAGCCTGATAAATGCCTGTTGGCAAATCGTTTCTACATATAAGAAAATGCGCCTGATTACCAGAATGCATATCATAATGCCATTTCAGCTCAACGAAAAAATTCTCTTCTACACGGTGCCTTCATCGCAGTGATGGTTAAATACTATGAAGCTTAGGATTCCAACACAATTGAATTTGTGAGAAAATTTCCAATAATTAGCAGAGATACTCTCGATAACGCACGCCACATAGGAAACGCAACTTTCTTTACTCTGATGCAGCGCTGCAAGAAAGCCTTTTAAGAAATCGAGTTCTTCATAGCCATTCAGTTACCTCAGCCGACAAAAACTGCGTCCCGTGTGTGAAATTCGATTCTATTATTCTCCTCATAAGTTTGAAAACTGTCTTAACACATTTTTACGTGCATCAGGTGGGAATTCTACACCGAGCTCACAGAACTCGTCATCCATGGATTTGAAGAATATTATCAATCCTTGCCGCAAATGTTTAATGCCTTGGAATTTCGTCTTGTTCAGTAAGTGTTCCAGCAACCAAAAGAGTTGATAACCAAACTGCGACAAGTCAATACTATGCGGTGAATTATACAGTAACTCCCAACCCAGTTCGGTCAGCATCCTCTTTGTCAATTTGGCGACATGCAGCATTGCGTTGCCTTGAAGCAGAATCAGATTGCGGCGACGTTAACGTGGCAAAGGCCGATTGCACCAGTCCAAGTGCTCATAGTAGCGCTTAGCTGTGGTCGTCTCTCCGACTGACAACAATTCTCAGTTAATCGGCTCAATCTGGTCCTAAAAGGTGATGAGCATAGCCTTTGGTGGGAGTCAATTTGGATGTGAAGTTAGAGTTCCTCGTTGACTTGGTGACAACCGTTGATATGGATGACATTAGCTTTTGAAAAAAATCCACCTTTTGCTGACGGTGAACTTCGTCAAAAGGCATGAAAATGACGACGGAGCAGTTTCATAGCGATCTTCTTGCGCTTGAGCATGTGTGCTTGAGTGAGCTCATGTTAGGGTTCTAGTACCAAAACTTATAACAGGACCTAATATATTCGCTGCTGCAGCGCAATAAAAAAAGCCTTCTCAAAGACCAAGTGCAGTATTGGAATCACAGAGATCCAAGCTTTCAAACAATGTTAAAAATCTTAAAAAAGCTCTGTTCAGCGAAAAACGCACTGTGTGAAACTAGATTATTTTTTTGCTACTATAGCGCACTGAAAAGAACATTTCAGGAATGCAGTACTATATTAAATTGACGACATGCTTTTGAACGACTACAAGCTCTAAAGAAGCATTGTATTGTTGGCTTGAAAGCACCAAAAGCCACTAACCTCTGAAAAAGGGAAAAAGCGCATTCTATTAAAAGTTAAAAATGATTACGGATGGCAAAAATGTATCTACAATTGCAGGCAGTGCTGCGAAGCACGAAATATAGCACTCTTTCACCACTGGTCAAATGTCCACGGCGATGCTACTACGCTGAAGTGTTCTATAATTTCATCCTTTCGAAAATCTTATTTGAATAACTCTACAGTAGAAGCTATACGTTCTGTAACAAAACTTCATTTATGAGTAGCAAAGCTATAGATATTACCTACGATACGTGAAGACTGGCGGGTGCATACGGTGGCAAACAGTGAATGCGACGACAAAGTTATCTTGCTACAGCAGAAAAACAATTAATTTTTCCAACTAGAATAACTTCAGTGAAACTCAATTTAAGTTCGGTCACTAATTAGGCGAATGTATCTGCTCTCATAGAATGAGAATTTAGGGCAGGACATCAATAGTCGCATTGACTGACATGCTCATGTTGATTTCAATAAAAATGCTTTCGAGAATAGCAGTGGTCGAAATCAATGACAAAAAGCTTAAAAATAACTATGAAGCTCATGCAAATGAAATGATTTCATCTTAGTTTAAATAATATCTATGTACACTCGTTCCATTGTATAAGTTCCGTGAAGCCCGAAACGACGAGTGGCGAACTGGTTTCGTGAGATTACTCTCAGTTATCTGGTTCCCAAGCAAGGAAGAGGAAAAAATTTGATAAGGAAAGCAAACCAGGCGATGACGTATCCAAAGGGTGGTTGATTGGTGCATGGACTTACACTATCCGTCATGGATGTGGGTTAATAAATGTCGACTAGGGAATGCCTGATGACTATTTCCATAAATGGATTAGCAGGGTACCATTCTATTCGTTCAAAAGTCCGCAATTAGTGCTTCAACTCATATGAGTTCCGTCATTAGTTTAGCGGAACTAGTAAATCGGCAATGATTATGGAGAATGGAGAGAACATCACTTTTGAGCAATGTTCGTTTCAACACTGGGAATTGCTGTTCAGTTATTTTTTTCATAGATTTTCTTGGATACCTTATGGGGGTGTCAAAGGACGTCAAGTGCCATTGCACATATTCACCACGGTCTCACTGACTTAGTCTACCACACAAACACAATGTTTTCTATTACCATTCAAAAGCTCTAGCATATGTAAGCAAATGCTAAGATTTACTTTTGCTCATGCAAAAAGCATGCTAATATGAGAAAAACTTGCATTCCACAGCCGAAGTTTTGCATCGGGAAGTTCAGATTCAATAGGTTTCTCTGCAAGAGCTGTTTTGAGAATTCAGGCAGAAAATTTTTAGTCGAAAGCAATTCTTCAGTCAGTTGAATTGCTACTTTGCTTATATGAGAAAGAAATTAATTGTTCTATAGCCTCAGTGATACCACTAAATATCTTGCTATGTACCATGACATTCATCGAATAGTCTTATGTACCTTGGCATTGATCAAATAGTTTTAGACCATATCAACTCAGTTATGTCGCACAATCTGCAGTCAATCTCCAAGTGAAATATCAAAAGAAGTAGTCGCTTCTAAGTATTCGAATTACAGCATGGAAGAATAAATCATGCTTCCTAGAGAGATGCCAATGAATTGCTAATGGAATTAGACACTCCAGAAATATTACACAATCACTTCTCCCAGATACTGTTAGTTGTTAACAAAATAGCTACAAACAATAGAAGTGTCAGAAGATTACGAGTAAGAACGTAGAAAAATATCTGACTGCTCGCTTTTCATTACAAAACCAAAAATTCGCACGAAATTGTAAAATTTGCTATTCTTTGAATAGATGCAAGGTTGTTAACAATGTGATTTAGTCAATTAGCATGCAGTCTTCTCAGTTAAATAACCTGGTATTGGTGGGCAGTCTTTTGTTCTTCTATTAAATAATATCGTGATTGCCGGTAATGCTGCCTGACCTTTGTTGTGACTTTCGCCGACTTTGAAAAAGCGTTTATCAATATCGAAATAAATGCAATCCCATCATCACTCACCAGCGAAGGAGTGGACTCGTCTTACATGAGAATTTTATTAGACTGTGTTCGATTTGCACCACGAAAATACAGTTTCTCCATCAGTCCCTTGCCATACCAAGCAGATAATGGGCTCGACCAGACGGCACCATGTCACCAAAGCTGTTCGTAGAGGATTATGATGTCACTGAAGTGGGTTTAGAACTAAAGGCGTAATGGTCGAGAGCTCCTAACAGATCATTGATTTGCTCCATTTCGCTTGTTTTCTAAAAGTACAAAGGAGAAGCGATTCAACAAGGCTCATCTAGGGGAGGGGGAAGATTAGATAACTCAAAATTTTAGGAATGTGCTGAGTGCGCATGAAAATGCTTTTTGGAGGGAACTCGGCAGAAAAGGGCGATCAGTATCAGTCACTTTTGGGTCTCTCGAAAAACCCATTTACTAGCTAACAAACCCGACTCATTCGTTTTTGCATCGTTCTGTTATGCAGTGAGAACATGAGCTGATACTCTATTCCGAGCAATAACTCTGCGCGTCTTTCTCTTAGCGCTCAAACGATTTATTCTCACTACCGCCGGTACACAAATTATCTGGCTGGATGCGGAACTCTACTCTTTGTAATTTATCCCATTCTCGAGAAACAGTCGATGGAGAGATATAGATGGGTCGGTCATATAAAGAGAAGAACAGACAAAAGATGAACAAAAAAAAAAAGGAACAGCGGAGTGAACTCAAAAAACAAAATGCGAGTGCCTCCTTGTACGACCGACTAAATAGTGAGCGGACCTGTATTCGGTTCTATAAACCGGTCAGTTATACTCGCTGCCACAGCTGTTATATTGATCCAAGACCTGAGGCTCAAACATACTATCTTAGTAAAATGAAACCACCGGCTATGGACGCTTTTTTCGCGAAAAAAATGACTTAAAGTGTTATAGTTGTTACCACACGTAAAATCTAGTCGCTCTCATATCCAAATCAATGATTGCATAACTTGAGATAAAGAGAGCAAATGGTAAAACTCCACTTCCTACACAAGTTTTCTAGGTATTTTGTGATCGTGACATGGTCCTCATCTACTTTCTATTAAGGTGTTTACTAACGTATTTGTAAATCACTTGTCGGAGCACGTTTAAGACCAGTAAGTGTAATCAATAGTAGGAAAATGATGGTGACGGTTATAACAGCGAAAATAATGCTCGAGTGTATTTGCGAAATCATTGTAGGCAATGAATATTATCCCTCTGACGTCAGCAAAAGTGGATGAACAGTTTTTATTAGACAATAGTTATTCTGGTCAGCTTAGTGACATTAGTGATAAATTAGGACAATCTAGTCGGCAGTCGTTATCAGAATATACTCAGTCATTAAACCACATGGATGGGTAAAGCAGTAGTTAGCGGTGCCCTGCTGTGTCTTTGATTTGGTTGTACCCCTGGAAGCTAATCAAGTCTCCATGTCTTCATACGTCGGCGAATTCGTATCAGACGTCCCACCGCATATGCTAGATATGAATTGCGTCACCACAGCGTCGGTTGATAGAGAGTGAATGACATATTTAGAAGAGAGCTGTCAACGATGAACACTTTCATTTTGTCTCTAATTTTACTATTATTTACTGTTCATTGCTATTGGTTATAACATAAAATGAGAACAAGGTAAATAGATGATCAATATCAAAATTTCTCTGCCTGTAACGTCGCTCGACATACGATTTTTTGCATACCACTGGGTATGCAACAATTTATAATCTACTTTTGAAAAAAAGGTCTTTAGAATGCAGAAATAAATAACACGTAAAACATTATGCAGTCAATATGTTATACTTTAGGAATACTGACAAATTAGAGAGCAGTAGCAGTTTGAAATTTCGTCTAAATATTGCAAAAAAAAGTTTTAAAGAAAAGTGTTATTGATATCTCAATATTAGTGCATAGTGGGATATTAAAATATAATTGTATGTCCATTCATTCCTCGAGATATGTTTAATTTCAGAAAATTAATTCGACAAACTAACATCTGTATCAGCATTATTACATGAATACAGTGTTACGAAGGATTGGAACGGAAGATTACTGTAAACTCAAACCAAAACAACCAGTTTTTCATGGCCGCTTGGAGGCACATTTGCAAAGTTTATGAATAAGTGAAATTTCTTTATCATTCAGAATGAACAAGAAGACCAAAAAGGTGAAGAATGGCAACATTAGCATTATCTCGCGAATTTTAGGATAGATAAATATGCGATAACCTTGAATAAAGCATAACAATTACACGTTCAGAATGTTTAGAAAAAAAAGGAAAATTTCAATTCACAGTGCGTGAGAGGTTTTCAGGTCTCAGCACTCCCAAAATTTCCACGTCAACAAACTGATATTTTTGACGGAACTAAAATATCAGTTCCGAGTCTACACAGCCGAAAATATTGCAAATCAAATCAGCAAAATATGTTAAGCGGCCCAAGGTAGGTGAAGACTCTTTTTGCCTAAAGTACGGTGCCTCATGATATGAGGGAAACCGTGATTGAAATAAAGCTTCTTCATGTACAACAGTTGTTTATGAGTTGAAGAACAACCCGCCAATGTTTTGGATGGGCTAAGAATGTGCATGGTCCAGGTCAAATAAACGAGCTGAGAGATTTAAACCGAGGTTGCATGTGAGTACGAGGAATCAACCCTTTCAATTTATTCCTGAATTGCCAACCGGAATTGATCTGGACTTCTTCGGAAGTTTTTCTGAGCATATGCTCCAAATTATTTTGCGAAGATAGTGACTACTAGATCAAAATAATTTGCGTTATGCCTTTATGCTCTATGCCTGCTGGTGGACTGCTTTTTTTTTGTCTTTGGGTTTCTCAACTAAGTGGTAGTTGAATAGATGCGCAGTGATTTATCTGTTTTTCCAACGTCATTTTCGCCATATGCTTTATGAGAAATCGCGCATCCCAGATGAGCTCGTGAAACCGTTTTTTCTGTCATTAGAACAAATTATACAACTTTGCATTACCCATAGACGATCATACAGTTAATTATCAACCAGGTGATACTCCTTAATTTCTTTTTGGGCCAGACGCGAGGTGTTATAATAATCCTTATTCAAACAGCTAATGATTAGGCAGTCTCTCCTTCTTCAGAACCTAGAGAGATCAAGTTGTTTACAATCCAATCAATCAAACACCACCATTACTCCTTTGAAAAATTCACCAGACCCAGATTTCAATCACATCAAGATTGATTGAGAAGAAAAGAGCAAGGCAGGATAAGATGCTCGGTTGATGAAGTTGGTAACTACTGAGCCCTCGGAAAGAATAGTCGCTGCTTCGAAGCCTATATTGGGTTTCGAGCTTTTCTCATATCTCAGCAATCTTGTGGTTGAGTTTCGCAGCGCAATGCTATGGAAAGAAGAATAGACAGGAAATATATGTTAAAAAAATTTGAGTTGACGGCTTCAGCATAACTGTGTTTGGAATGAATTTTGTTTTACTGATCATTAGCATTGACGTTTATGCTGACACCTCTGATAGACATGGATCATGATCGTGAGAATTGCAGAGCAGGGACACCAGCCGGTGTAGTGAATACCATGTGTATCTGCGAGTTACAAGAGCAATTGAAGCTTGATGAACTGTAGTAGTGATTACTTGATTTTGCTCATACTCAGCATTCTTGAGGTTGCAGTAAACGCTGTTTGATAAGATACAGAGTGACATTCATTTAGCGGGCGATGACAAGCTGTGCGAAAAAAATCCACCATCAAACATGCTATACCGACTTCTAGACAGAACAAAGGCATTATCCGGTGACACACTACGAACTACTTAAGAAGAGCTTCAGGCTAATTTTATTCATTCAGTAGTTATCCACATCTACAAATGGATTCGCTTGCTTCAAATGCATAATTCTTTCTTCTTCGATTGATCAGCGCCGACTGCTTGGTCTTTCACGCTCCAATTTGTCATAATCACCGACCCTGAATTGTGTACAACGAGGATATGACGATACGTTTACTCTGGTGACTGGGCCTGGAGTAAGCTTCTTTGCTTCTTTATCCAGGTGCATATTGATTGTTTTAATTCCCAATGACCTGTACTGAAACTTTGATCAAGAAGGTGATGAACGGTGGCACGATCTACACAACCATATGAGAAATCCAAAAAGTGAAATCTATATCTCATTTGAAGTGGGCTGTAGCCGCACTATTTAGCACGGCGGAACTGTAGTAAGCCTTACAAGCTTTGCAAATTTTACCGTATCATGTACAGTATTTCTACTATGAACAATTACTACAGCAGAGCAAGATAATCGATAAGATAAGAGCCAGAAAACCACAGATAGAATTATTACTAAGCATTTCGTTGAAAAGAAAAACCCTGGGTTGAATTTCACATCGACAAAGTACTAAGAAGAAAAGTAACAGCACTCAAAGACGAGTAAACTTCGAACAGAAATCATTGAGCTTATAACGTAATTGTGCTGTGTGGAATCATTCATGAGTATGAGCTTTGACTGAACCAATGGAGAACGCGAGGCCTATTATGTTTCTTGAGCAAACAACTTAGCTCTAATTATCTTTCATGTATTATTTAGATGAAGAGGGAAATAGCTCTACAACATTCATCATGCTCTCTACTCTTTGAAACCTTCACTCTCTTTAAATTTCATCCATGAACATTTACTTCAACCTACATCATTTGCGAAGTTTATTATATGCAGCTGGAAAGTCTGAAATTGTTATTCATCAGTGGAATATAAATTGGTGGTATCGTACCACAAAGCCTCTATCAGACGATGGTCAGTCGTGCAAAGGCTAACTAATTTGATACGCAGTCATTTTGTTCAGCGAGGAGGTTGTAGAGTAAACAACTGGCTATTGTCGAGGAGGAATGAGCTCTTCAAGAAGTAAGCCTAATGAGCTCTCAAAAACAACCCCACGAATGCCATCAGGTTCGCAGCAAATAGAGCATAGATGACTTACCAACTATTGCATACTTGATCGCGATGCGGTGTCCTTTAGGCCATTTTTGACTTCTTTTCTGTGATCAAAGTTTGATTTTCAGAGCTATAGTGCGCCTTTTCTGATTAGATTGATCTGTCCTTTTCTTTATTTGAAACCTGCTCGTGGTTGGTAATTACTTCTTTTCCAAAAAACTCGATGGCTAACGTTTCGGCAGCAACACCTTCGTCAGAGCCTAGAAGTTTAAATCATACCATATCTGATGTGATATAATATGGTTTATACGTCTAGGCTCTGACGAAGGTGTTGCTGCCGAAACGTGAGTCATCGAGTTTTGAGGAAAACAAGAAATTACCAACTTCGTGCAAATTTTAAATAAAGAAAGGGGCAATAGAAAATCAGAAATGATTTTGTTTGACTCCCACTTGCGATGTTATGGTGGTATAATATACCAATAGTGTAGAGTGCTGTGCAAAAACGTTTGCGGCAACCGCGATTCAAACCCAGACCTCACTCTCTCCGGGAGCGTATGCTGACCGTTGCACTACCGACGACCGTTTTTCGCCAACAGTCAAGCTTCTACGGTCTGGCGGAGTTGTCGTCATCGACAGCGAACCCACTTGTACCACCATAACACCGCAAGTGGTGATCAAATAAAATCATTTCTGATTGATTATTGATGCACAATATCTGTCAACACAAGCGGGTACTATGTCGATGACGGCTACCACGCCAGACCGTAGACGGTTGACTGTTAACAGATAACGTGTTGTAGCGTAGAAAGAGTGCTGTGCAAAACGAGCGTCGGTGGGGCAACGGTTAGCAAACGCTCCTGGAAAGAGTGAGATCTGTGTTTGAATCGCGGTTGACTCAAAGAAAGGGATAGTTCGTGAAAAACTTGCATTTCTTCAACTATACCGAGATTTAGACATAGTCGGACTTTTGAGTTATGATTGATCTAAATCCCAGGACCGACTATTTATTAACCTCGACATAGTTTGAATAAATGAGTATTTTGTTTAGCCGCTTGAGGTGTTATTGATATTATTTATTGAATATCAGCGAAGCATATAACAATACAGTTGATAATGCGGCATGAATATTATAACAGTCGTGGTGACTTACGTTTTTGCAAGGTTCTCCATCTTCAGAGTCTGTAAAGGTCAAATTGATTCGTAAATCATAAATTAAAGGCCTTCATAACCCCAGCAGAAAACGTAAGAAATAAATTTTTTTTTCGCACCTAGCTGGGAAGCGTAACTCCGAGCCCAAAACCCTACTAGGCACGCATGATGAACAAAAGCATAAAGGAGCAGATTTTGACGTTAAATTCACGGTCCTTGCACAGGGATCAAAAACATCAACGCGTAAAGCCTTTTGGATACATAGCAAGGGCCCAAAAATGAACCGCAAAGAGGAGTGCCTCGTAATAACGCGTGACCATATCTCAGGCTAATATTCCCGACCTGAGCCAGGATCATTCTCACATTAGCACAGACTCCGAGTGGCAGGTCTTCAATGATTAATTGAAAGACTTAAAACATCTAAGCGGTAAGTGTTGTTGAAATAAAGTTTTACCTATGCGACCCAAAAATTTATCTCTTGTTTTCTGATAGGGTAATGAAGGCTTTGATTAATAATTTGCGAATCAATTTGACCTTTCCAGGCTCTGGAGATGGCGAACCTTGCCGAAACGTGATCCACCACGATTGTTGTAATATTTATGCTGCATTATTAACTGTATTGTTATATGCTTCGCTGATATTCAATAAAAAATATCAATAACACTTCGGAGCAGCTAAACAGTAGAAGACACTCATTTATGATTGATCTGTTGACAATGAAAAAAAGTACTCAGAACAGTCTTAGTAAACTATAGTGATCAAGCAGCCGACTCATGACGAGGGCTGACTTCAGAAAAGCGCTGAATATAAGAAAGAAGACGCTTGCCAAGGAAACTCCCATGACCGATTGTGGCTGACTTCGCTAGCAAAAAGTAGCTGCGCCGGCTGACTACCTTCCGCTATTGGATTTTTTCTGACTGCATGCCTAGAAGTTGGACTTATATCTGTTACAAGAAGCATTCCTATAGATCAGTTACCAAACGTTGAGAGGTTCATGCAGTCCGGCGCGCAGCCTATACCCCAGCCCTCAAAACTCTCTAGCAATCACCAGCGAACGCACTTTGGAACGGCACAACCAGGCTACTCTTGAAATGGCAAAGAAACGTGCCTAACCACTATTCTACGGCGTTCAAGGTGAAGACGAAAAAATGAATTGAATGTTAGAAGTGCTGGAATTTGGGGCACGGTGAAAAATGCACTGTAATGACGGATCAATAAAGTGCCAAAAATGCGCTTAATTTCTGGAAAGCTTTTATAGCACACTGAAGCAGCAGAAAGAGCATTATATTTCAGCTTCATTTTGTCCCTTTCATGCTCAGCTGCCGTCTGTTCTTGGCCTGTCACCAGTGCATTACTTAATTCAGGCTCAGCAGGCTTGAAAATCTTCAAATGAAGCAAAACCATGAAACTAAAAATAAGGAAATGAAATTTCTCTTTATTTAACATCTACTAGCGGTTGTATGACATTCCTAGTATATACTCATTGATGTAGAGTGATGTGCAAAAGTTTCGCGTCAGGCGGGACTAGAACCCGCACCTCACCCTTTACAGGAGCGCGTACTCTATCCGCTACACTACTGACGCCCATTTTGCACATCGCTCTCTCAGCACATCACTCTACATCAATGGGTATATGTCTGGAACATCATACCACCGCTAGAAGCGGTTAGATGAAAAGAATCACATTTGATCTCCAATATCCAATGTCTGTCAGCGTGACTGGGGTCAGTGGCGACTTTGACTACCCGGACCAGGCCGCTGACAGCTGGCGGCTGACAGATCAATGCGCTGTAGCGTAGAAAGAGCGATGTGCAAAAATGGGCGTTAGTAGTGTAACGGATAGAGCACGTGCTCCTGGAAAAGTGCGGGTTCTACTCCCGCCTGACGCGGAAATTTTGTACATCGCTCTACATCAGTGGGTATAGAAACAAGACAGTTCCGCCATAGTAAAAATATTGGTAACCATTTTTCACATGATCTTGAGCGGAGTGTATGATAAAAATCCAAGGTTTTGCCGGTAGATAAATTATCTCAGCTTTTCTTGACAACGTTTTTGCAACACCAACCGTCTATATCTAATATCTAAGTAAGCAAATCTTATGATGATTTTCGTGCCCAAATATCTATCAACCTTGACAGTCTTGGAAAATGAACAGTTTTTCCTTTTGTAAGTTAAGCACGAGGTTGTTATAATGGATATGTTCAAGCAGCTGAAGTTTTGGTGAATTCACCTTTTCCAGAGCTTGGAAACATCAGGCTTTGCACACCATTTAACATTATTGATTATGTATTTGGAACTCATATCACCGCCAAAACGGTTAGGTAAAAGGTTTATAATTGATTTTCATATCAGTCAACCTAAGCTTCGCGGAACGTCACAACCTAACTATCTTCAAATTGCAAGGAGATCGTTCAGATTGGTTTTCTATGACTTTTATGAAGAAGACGAAAGCCTCAAGCAAGGCGACAAGCGAGACAGCGAATCTAAAAGCTATAATTACTAAGGTTCGCATCGTAAAATGTGAAAATGGGTTGTAAAAAAGATGTTCTAGACAACAGTCACAGTCATGTGTTATTTAACTTTGTAAATTTTTCCAGCGATGTTTCAGACTTCTTCTACAAAATCATCAGCGATTCATTGACTTTCGACGAACGATGTCGGGTTCATTACAGATGAGGAAATATCACTGGACTTTTATTGAAGAGAATGATATTCTGTCACAATAGACACATTCATCCCACCAAATTTGGAACTTCCATTCGTGCCGCTTACGCTGACATGAACCAGTCCTCCATGTTCACTATTTGAATGTGAAGTAAACATTACTGTTAATTAAGTTGTCATTGTTCCAAGTGCATAGTGTTTAACAATGCAGCGATGAATAGCAGCCTTCGATGAATCGGAATTGTAGCAGAGCTCGGAGACAGCCTGGTAGACCATTTCTGGGTACATATGGTGAATTGAAATCTCTCCGCAGACACTCGAGCTGATACGTCAACGTGGAATCGCACGAGCCGCAGGCAACCGAAACCTTACGTCCGAACTTGCGAAACGATGCAGAGAAGCGATAAAAGAAGACCTTAAAGAGAGAAGAGCAGCAGTTATGGCAGAAGCTGCAGAAGCTGGGAAGAGCATTCGCAAAGCCCAGCGAGGCTTCGCCAACTATAAGACCAAGATGATTGCACTCCGATACCCTGACGGGACACTTACAGCTTCCAGAAGGGCTATGGAGAAAGTCATCCACCAGTACTACTCGGATCTCTTCGCTAGCCATGTACTCTTACAGTCACATAAATTGAAAGAGGACGAATATGTCGTTCCACCGGTCCTTCCTTCCGAAATCCGACATGCTATATCGTCGGTGAAAAACAGAACAACACCCGGTCCAGACAGGATTAGACCAGAACATCTGAAGAATCTGCCGCCAGTTCTCATCAACACCCTGGCTCGGCTCTTCACTCGCTACCTGTCAGAATGCAAGGTCCCTATTCAATGGAAAACCAGCAAGACCGTATTGTTGTTCAAAAAGGGAGACCTTCACGACATAGGCAATTATCGCCCAATCTGCTTGCTGTCCGTTGTCTATAAACTCTTTACTCGAGTCATCCTGAACAGGATTTACAGGACACTGGACGAAGGACAGCCATGCGAACAAGCAGGGTTCAGAAAAGGATTTAGTACCATGGACCACATCCACACGATCACAAGACTCATTGAAGTTTCGCGAGAGTACAAACAACCACTCTGTCTCACTTTTATCGATCTGAAAAAAGCCTTTGATTCAGTGGAAACAGAAGCGGTTATAGAGGCTCTGGATAATCAGGGCGTCCCTACTCGGTACATAATGATCCTTCGTGAGCTTTATAAAGATTTCACGACCAGAATATCTCCATTCTAAAACAATATCACCATTGACGTAAGAAGAGGGGTTCGACAAGGCGATACAATATCGCCAAAACTATTCACTGCCACCCTACAAAACGTCATGCGAACATTAGAATGGGACGAAATGGGAGTGAAAATTGACGGTCGACACTTAAACCATCTTCGCTTTGCTGACGATATCGTTCTCATAACACCAAACATCAGCCAAGCGGAACGAATGTTGACTGATTTCGATAACGCCTGTGGAAAGATCGGTCTTCAACTGAATCTAACGAAAACAATGTTCATGAGGAACGGATGGGTTTCTAATGCCCCATTCACGCTCAACGGAACGACAATTTCCGAATGCTCCAGTTACATCTATTTAGGTCGTGAAATCAACATGATGAACGACCTAGCCCCAGAGTTGAGCAGGAGGAAACGAGCGGCTTGGGGAACGTTTAAGAGCATCGAAGATGTAGTGAAGAGGACAAAGAACATCCGACTCCGTGCCCACCTTTTCGACTCGACAATTATCCCTGCCCTAACGTATGCAGCAGAAACCTGGTCGCTACGTAAGCAGGATGAAAGATCACTTGCCGTTATCGAACGCGCAGTCGAAAGGTCGATGCTATGAGTATCTCGTATTTCGCAAATGAGACAAAGGATCCGAACTTCCGACCTACGTCAACGAGCGAAAATCAGAGACGCCGTTCTACACGCCAGGATATCGAAAATAAGGTGGGCCGGACACGTGATGCGCTTCAACGACAACCGATGGACGAGAGCCGTTACCGACTGGATTCCTCGGGATGTCAAGCGCTCTAAAGGAAGACCACTGACCCGTTGGTCCGATTTCTTCACGAAAGCGATGGAAGAAAGATATGATGCTCAGCGAATTCCTAGAGCAAGGAGGACCCACTGGGCTACTCTTGCACGCGATAGGGAAAAATGGAAGAGTTGCTGGTACCCGCTCAAGTCACTCGACGATCAACGGGACGACAGGTGATACAGGTGATGGTGAATTGAAATGGACAAATTACCTCAGCGATCCTCGCTGGGCCGTCTCAACATCTGAAAACATACACATTACTTTGATATGTCTGCTTGTGTTAAGACCAGCTCCACGTGGTGGCAATGGTAGCCTACCACTTTTCACTTCACCCTCCCTCCATATGCAGAAGTGGTACACTAGGCCACCTCCGAACCACGACATGTCTGCCTCATCGAAGACTGTTTTACACTGCTACATGCTGAACACTATCCACTTGGAATCAGTGACAGCTTGACTAACAACAGTGCTCGACTCACACTCAAGAAATGTGAACGACGAAGACTTTTGTAAATCAACAGAAGTGGTTTTTTGTTAATCCATTCGTGAATAAAGTCATTAGGCATTCCAAAATTGACAATATTTGTATTGACTCAAATTGAACTACACAATCAGTCAAGGTCCATACGTCGATCAGCTAACCTATGATTGAGCTGGTCATTTGATTTTTTTCCGGGACGTAACTTTTCTTCCTTTCCTGCATGAGAACTAAGCACTGAAGCCTCAATCTTGTAAAACCTGTTCACCACGCATTGTGTTGGTCTTACGGAAAATGTATATTGAGAATGGGTGTCAAAGGTATTGTGCTCCAGTCAAACGCTCTCAGCAAAACAGGCGATATAGGTCTACAACTGGTATAGAATTATTTTGGTTGAACTATTCACTTGATTTTTTTTGATTTCTCTAGTTTTTTACCTATAATTTTGTCCGTCGCTACTTTATTATTGATTTTTTGCTAGAATTATCACAGTGTTAGAGAAATATACATAGCACTACACATAGTCACACTTTATCTATCCTTTCATATACTAAACAAGTATACAGAACTTGCTTCTTAGCATGGAAATCGGTTGAATGTTCGATTTAGCAGGTAGCGAGTCGCAAGTTCAACAGGTTTTTCTTGGTGTAGTGGTGTTTTCAAATAAATGCACATTTGCTGGTAAAAATCAAGTAAGAAAGAGAAATTCATCTTGAGAATAATAAGTTAGAATGATGTCTTAGGTTAGCTTCCTGTCTGTGGGGAGCGGTATTGACTTTATCACGAAATAAAAGGACATCAACACTGTCAGTGATGAGAATGTTGCCAATTTGAGCTTCCTAAGTGTACTTGTTGAACGATGATCGTGGTTGGAGACGAACATCGAATAGTCAGTTTCTCTCAAATTTGATTTATCATTCGAAAAAAGAAGTGAAATTCAAAAATGTAAGGGAATCATAGAGTATTAGATCGTTTGAATTAGGTTTCAAGACAGCTTTAAATGTTTGAAACCACCTGAGGTTCCGTGTTTGCTCGTATCTGAGCGTTCTTCTGTCATTTCGCACCGTAGCCTGCCAAAGAAGAGATCGAACAAACAATGGAAAAGATATTGAACTGAAAGCCGTTAAAATCTTCACATTCTTCCGTACGACGGACGCTTACTCGTACCAGTCGCGTATAAATTAGACTTTCGTAGGCGACGAAGTTTTTATTAATAATTCTAGTCTCGGCTTAGTTACTAAAGCACTTCTCTCATGGAAACTATCGAAATGCTTGAAGTGGTAATATTGGAACGATATAAAATCTGGCGGGTATGGTGAATGAGACAGAATTTTGAAGACCGGCTAATTGAAATTTGTGACGTCGTCTATTGCAGTGTAAAAAAATTGGCCCTTTCTGGTAAATAATGAGGGGTACAGCTGTTGAAGTTTCCAGTGTACTTCGTCGTCTTGCCGGCTTGTTTCTTTATCGTAATCGCATCAACCGATTCGAAGAAACTATAATGGGTCAAAGTTGATTACCTAACAACCAGTATAACTCTTTTTGCTGTAACTTTGAGTAACTGTAACTTTGCCGGTGATCTCCACTTGGATCATCCAGTGGAACACATATAAAAAGCGGTGAGTATGTTGAGTGTTGATTTTTGCTTGATGCGATTGAAATCTAGGTCTGGTGATTTTCTCTAAAGAAGTAATGGAGGTGTTTGACTGATTGTATTGCAAACATTTTGACCTTTCCAGGCTCTGAAGAAGGCGAACTGCCGAAACGTCAGCTATCGAATAAAGTTTAATGTAACACCTCGTGTTCTGCTCAAAGAAGAAAATCAAGTAACTTTGAGTTTTAAAAGTGCTGAAGAGCATCATCGCGACTGAACCTTTCGGTTTTAGCTGTTACAGAGAATCTATTTCTAATCGAGGGTGACAATAAGTCGGAAAATGGATATTTGTAGTGGCACAGTAGAACTGATGATAATACATCAAATCAAAGGTTTGTTATTTATTTATTTTTTATTTACTTTACTTGGATTTTATTTACTCAACATCCAATTTAATCGACACCCATTTGTTTGACATCTAATTCAATCGATAGCCATTTCTCGTGCTTTCTCGATTTATCAATTTTTTGAATCCCTCAGAACATAATTGGTGTTAAATACCCAGAATTGTAAACTTTGAATCTCTTTACACCATCACTATATTTTGATTTTGAAACGCAGGAAAAAGTTCCATGAAATAGGCTTTCTCTGTATGTAGATATATTTAGTAGAACAGCTTTCGAAAAGAAAAACTTTCGAAATATAACACAAAAAAGAAATGGGACTAGGTGAGGCGACATCAAATCTCCTAACGGCCTAAAAGTATTGTCTTTTCTATCGTTGGTTGTCTTATGTAGCTTAATAGTTCCGTATTTTAAAATGTGCAAATGCTCAATAGCAGCCTATTTACAGGCGTGACAGATTTACATAATTGGAGAAAGAGTTTTTCGACATATAAAATTTCGTTTGCGCTTAACACAGTATATTTTGCGCAGTTTTGGGAATAAAATATCTAGCAAGAAATTTAAGTTCGTTAATCCATTGTAAACTCCATGTTCTGTACGTTATTACGTAGTTTCGTTCATATTTTTGCTTTGTAAGACTTTCTAGTTGCCTAGGCTTGACATGGTTATACTTCAGATATTAAGTGACATCAGAAGGCGCTAATTCTCATAGAATGTGGAAGAAGCCTTCATGTAAAGTTCATTGATGCGCATAAGAAGGTTAATCACGGATCAGTTGTTATTAAACTGGACACATGCGAAAGTACTTGCAAGCTTCGGAAGGTTTAAAATACGAATGTGTCTTTTGCATCCACTTTTCAATTACTTCACCGATTGCTTCACCAAAATACTTGCAAGCGGTGCCATCGCCCTCTGACTCATACATTCCGCAGGCATCCTGAAACGTTCACATGACCACTCTTGCGTAAGCGATTTGTGGTTTTCTTCAAAAGTATTTTAGTGCTTCCCTACGTAGCAAAATGTAGTTTTCCTCCATTTTGTACCGTATTTTCGGAGCCCCTAACACACGTCGAAATCGTAAATATTATCTTTGCCCTGTTATAACTTCCTTTTCGGCTGTTTTTGAAGTATCGCTTGGAACAATATAATCTGATGACACATTTTTAGCCTTTAATGAGGCCTGTAATGGCACTTATAAAGGACACGTTTCGGCATTGAGGCCTCGTCAGTTGCGCAGCACCTTTAAGTTTACTAAGCTCCAATGGAATCCTCTATATAGAGGAACCGACGCCAAAATATTTGCTCTTGCCGTTAGGTGATAAAATCACCCGACGAGCAACATTGCAGAGTCGAGTGCTTGTGGCTGGTGAAACGTATTCTAAGAACATTTACTCTAGCAAATGACGAAGCATAAGCAGCAGAACAGCTTTTGAAAGTGTCAAACATTATCTTGTGAAAAAGCTGCAGCTAAACAAACAAGGAGGAAAAAGGCCTTAAGATGCTAAAGAGTTTGGAACAAGCAGCACGGAGCCCTATCAGACTCAGTCACTCACACAAGGAATACCATCATGTACTTAATGCATTAAAATATGTCATAGATCAATCGATTGCAGCGAAATAAGGACTTATGAGTATAGAGTGAAATTTATCAAGGCCTACAACCTCTGCAATAAATGTGGTTCACCATTATACCGATTAATCGATTAAAGAACAGGACCATGCCTCAACTGCAGCAAGTCTGGTCACCGCACATCATTTTGTAATAGCAAACATGCTCCATCATTTGGTGTCAAGCTTCGCAAAGCGGAAGAAACGATTTCTCAAGTATGCCGCACCAGTAATGCAGAGCTCCTGTGATTATAAGAAGGCGAATAAAGCCAAGACAGCTTAGAAAGAACCCAAAAAAGTGATCTGAAAGATCATTTTTCCAACGCAGACGAAAAGCACGAGGAGTATATACTCTTGCCATAAAGCCAAAATATTAGGTAGGAATTAGACGGTGACGTCAACACTTCAAAAAACACACAACCGATAGAACATACAGGGTTTCCCATTATACCTTATCAGCAAGACGATCCATCGAGAAGACTATACAGGAGTCGACAAAACAGGTCCAAGCACGACAGAAGACTTAACGAAAGCAGATACTACATTGTGATGTCGTGATGCCATTCAAAAAAGAGAGCAATCAAGATAAACTTAACAGCCTGCGATGCAGATAAAGCACAACAACTCGCATAAATTGCTAGGTCTAACTGTGAGTAATAATCTTTAGACGTAAGATCATCAGTGTACCATTGAGACCAGTCATTTTTTTCGTGAGCACAGAACTACGTATATCTCCAATCGACTTTTTATAGGTTGTTCAGAAACTATAATAGTCTGACAATGATACAACATGTTTCGAGCCGCTTGTGAAGTATTAGTGCTCAACAGGCTCCTGTTTCGTCCTCCAGGGCTCTCCAGCAGCACACTCCCTCAGATCAGCCGATCCCTTGAGGCCATACTCCTCTATAAAGGAATCGGCGCCGAGTAAAAATCGTCGCAAGTCAGGCACTCAGACCCCTCAGGTGTCTAACACTACAGGCGGCTCAAAACATGATAGATCATTATCAGGCTATTTTTTTTTCAAGCGAATTTCATAAAAAGAGGTTGAATGAAGAGGTATGATTATTTCAACAGCCACAGGCTCAATTGCTGGTCTCTGCAATGTTAGGAGATATGGATTCTACCACTTGACTTGAGGTGATTTATTACTTGGCGTCGATTCCTTCATAGAGGAGTGTAGACCCAAAGGATCGCTGAACGGAGGGACTCTGCTACTGAAGAGCCCTGAAGAATGAAACAGGAACCTCTAGCGTTTGGACTTCACAAACGGCTCAAAGTATGTTATATCAATGTGAAATACATATGTTGGTAATATTTATGATTTAACAAAACAGATGTCTTGAAATCTTCCCCCTTGCTACTGGGTCCAGTATAGTTAGACAGAATTCTTTGAACCTTTCAATGATCCGGTATGGCATCTAAGGTGGTATTCAGGGTGCGGAAAAGTTCTGATAATCTTATGTTTTCTCGAAAATTTTGCACATATTTCTGCATAACTGGGTATATTAATGAAATATTATGTTTTGTTAAATTTATCGCTGATACTATGCTTTTTTTTATTGGTTCTAGTAGCTGTATTGAATACATTGTTTGATTTGATCCAGAATGTGTCTTACTCACTTGCCTAACTCCAGTTCTGCTTATGTTATGGATCGTGAAACTGAAGTATCACAGTAGTTGACTTTTATAAGACAGGAAAGAAACGGTTGACATTGTTAAATGACTGGTTTTGAACGTGCAAGTGTTCACAAGGCCGTGAAACGTTTCAAAGAGAGTGGAGGGAATGAGAAAGATTGTCCAAGTACTACGTCTATTTTGGAGAGCATGCAGAAGATCAGTTGCCAAATTTAACGAAATCCAGAGTGTTGTACAAAATGGCAAAGGGCACTTCTCTGTTAGACGGCGACAAATGGAAAACTGTTTTAATATGTCTAACAGGAACTTTCCATAGAAACGTTAGTAATCATTCAAAAGCTTAAATATGTAGCTAAAGCCACGTGGCCAGTTTTCAAAAAAGCCTTTTTTGACGTTGTTACAGAAGAATATTTTTTCAGAAGACAGAGCTCTTTCTTTGGACTCTTAGTAATCACTTGACAGCGTAATGTTTGCTGATTGCAATGATGAGTTTATTTTTTGGTAACACCGTTTCTCTTCAGCGCACTAGGGAAAATAAGTTGAATTCACATACGCGGGTAAATGGCCTTTGGAAAAATCACGGGTCTTAGGGTGAGGCGGCTATGTGTGCTGAGGAGATGATCGATCAATTTTTGAGCATCTGAACGCGTAGAGAAATTTTCGTAATGTTTGAATGTCTTCGAAAATCACTGTTGAAAGCAATTAGGACTTTGTGTCCTCCTGAATTCCGTCAAAGTAAGTATAATGATGATTGATTCATCTGTATTTATGAGAAATGGAAGTATTAAAAGTCCTTTAGTAGCAGAGTCATGTGTTCTGCCTGGAGTTTTTTGTTTCAAAGCGGAGAAATAATTCCCAATTGAATAAGATCGCAATTTTATAAGACCAGTCAAAAATCGTTCGATCATCGCCTCAGCCCACTTGCCGCCTAATCCTACGGCTCATGTGTTGGCTGTATATATAAATTCGACTTATTTCAGTCTCCAGAAAATAAGCACAGCGTTGAAATCAGCAAACATTACGCTATCGACTGGTTACTAATTGTCCCAAGAAAGAGCTCTATCCGGTGCTAAATATGCGCGTGTGAAACAGTTTTATTCTGAACTTTGCAGAGTTATAAACCATCTTTTCGAAAGCTTTTTGCGTTGGGTTGTAGCCAAAGACATGAGCTTTCGAAAGAATATTAACAGCTTCTGTGAGAAAGTCCTGCTCAATGAATGAGGTCGGTTTGTCATTCAACGCCATCTAGTAAAAAAGTACGTGGCAAAGAAGCTAGGGATCAGCTAGTAGGACATTTCAAACATTGTCAAAAATATGTTGAAACTGTGCAGCGTAAGATCGTTCGTGTTCACTATCTATGCAAAAAGATGAAAGAGAAGTGGCTTTCAAAAGCTATCCAGATGATTCGTTTGGTAAGTGGTGCTAGGTTTGTCGAAGGCGCTTTTTACGGACGAGAACATACTTACTGTCGAACTACTCGACAATCTCCAGAATCTATGTTGACTTTTCAAAAAGGGGTCAGCAGAAGTTTGCAGTAGCAAGAACTAAAAGCTAAGTCATTTTTCGGCCTCGGTGATGACCTGGGTTGACATTTGCGCCAGTGGAAAGACGCTGTTGATCTTCATCAACACAATCTTCAAAATCATCAAGTTCTACGGGGGCGCCCTGGAGCCTTGGAGTACTCAACACTTTGGCGCAGACAAATTCAAGCTTAGCAGGGCTGGCTCCGGCGCATTCGCTCTGTTGAACGGTTACCATCTGTCAAGAGCTGTTTCAAAACTCTTGGGGAAGGGACATTTGGTCATCAAGTTTGCCTCATCTCAGTCCAATGGATTAGTCCGTGTGGTTTATACTAAAGGAAAAATTTTCGACCACTTGCTGCACTACCGTAGACAGGCTCAAAGGCTGTGGCATTTGAAGGGAGGAAATTACGGTGAAACGTGTATAAACATCGTCGGAAATTTTGCAAGAAAATCCGTAAATGTATGGAAGCCAAAAGAGACAATCTTAAGAATTTGTTATAGGTTTTTTATTAGCTTTATAATTAATGATCTAATAAACGTTTTTTATTTCTTCAATTGAATGGATTTATTTGTTATGTAAGATTTTTGCGGTCAAAATATCTGAGAAAATTATCAAAACTTTAACCGTGCACGTACGTTTCGACGCTCTTATCAGTGCTGCATGCCCTATGGCTCACCTCTGCTGCTACAAGCAATCGGCGCCATAGGTGCATCATTCTATACGAATTGCAATGATTATTTGATGATGAGGTCTGGAGTGATTAATTGATTATCTATGTCTTAAGGCTGCTAAGCAAGCAGATAAAATATTAACAACGGTATTCGAAACGTACGTATACTACTCACGATGCCATAGTAGACCACTTAAAAGGTTTGAAACATCCTATTACGCTACACTGAATTTTTAAGCGAGGTCTCAGAATAGTCCGATTACAAGATATTGCTAATGAGCTTTTCTAAGAATTCTTGCACACTGTTTCCTTTAGTTTTTTTTTCCATTTCAAATCAGGTCATTACCAACAGGAAATGGCACATCGGATAATGCTCTAATGACTATAGCTACAGGCGAACGGATACTAGGATACTAGCAGGATGCTAGGATACCAAGCCAAGATACTCGCAGACCAGGCCCACATAGCACAGCTAAAGCCCAAGTTCCATGTTCGGAGATTTATGGTCCCATTCTTCCGAATTGGCATAGCATGCTATTAAGGGATCTGCTCGACAACAAGAAAATAACAAATGCCAACGTCTACGGAGAACAACTTTGGAATCTGGCCGCAGTAGCGAGACAGGGTTAAAATAATCATTGTTGCTTTGACTGGACCTTGGTTTCACATTTAGCGTGTATCTCTGATATTGCTCCATCGGAATATCAAAATGGTCTCACCGACTTCATCGATCGCCGGCTTTATTCCTTCTGGGAGAAAGGCATGCAACAGTTGCCCATTATATGATTGCATATCATTGATCTTGAGCGCATTTATATTGCTGATAATGTTTTCCTTGTATTAATTGCAATCAGATCATCAGAAGTGCCGAAATGCGATAGAAATCAAGAGACAAGCCAATAATTTGACCCTTTCACTGTTCATGTAGGCACCTACTGTATATCATGAATCAGTATACTATTCTACATATTAAATCATAGTACTGATTAGCCATTGAACGAGATGAGTTCAATTTTCAAGTAGTAAGCGTTGGAAAAGTTGTTTTTTTCAATACCATTGAAATCTAAGATCTGCAATTTTTTCTGTAGAATGGAAGTTTTCGGAGATGCAATCAACTCGATCTTTCTAGGCTCTCAAACAGGCGATTCCGTCGAAACTACAGTTTTTGAGATAAGTGCTGCATCAACATCATTGTGCTTTGAACATGTGGATAAACAATGGTTTATTAGCTAAATGATAGGCTACTTACCTTAGCAGCATTACTGACTGAAGGGTCACTTTGACTGAGCCGCCAAGCTTGATCGCCCCAAATCATTCGCACATAGCTGAGGTAGGAAATGCATTTATTACACGGTGTCATCTGCCGATCGAGTGCCTGGAAAGTGTATGACTTACGAAAGGTAATGATCTATCAGATGCTACTTTTAAACTGGTTTTCACTCCTTTCCCCTGTAGATCCAGTGATGCGTCAATAAACAGCAGTCTTTTACACGCTAATTTTATGTTTCAAAACCGGCGAAATAGCAAACGGCAGTTGAAGTGCTGACAAAATGGTGTCTAAACAATGTCTAGTTACCACTGAATTATTTTGCTGCTGTCTCCATCTTCCTAAAAGCATTTTTTTTTTTTGAAATCGACACTGAACAAGTGTTTTACCTGAGGAGCAAACGCGAGAGCTGAACTAATAGCGAGAAGTGAGAGAACGTAAGATGTGAGAGTCATCTTTCAAAACAATTCGTCTTCCTATCGATCTAATCCTCCTTATATATGTTGCCTTTATCTAAAGCAAACACTTCGCAACTAACGGGCTTAAATTCCCAATCAAAGCATTTATTTCTCAATACTCACTTAATACTAAGTGTAGATTCGCATGAGATGGAAAAAAAAAAAACGAAGCTTTGACACGGTATAAGTTGAAACAATCAATAAACACAGTCTGAACGACTATTACTTGTTCTCCGTCCTCTTAACGTAATTTTGAAGCTCAAGTATTGCATTACAGTATGAGTATGTCGATAAAAAAGAAAGCAAATTCCGAGCATCATAACGTGCCTTCGCTGCGCATTCGTAAACTAGCTCTGAATCAGTGAATATGGTTGGTTGAGAAAAGACAATATTCAATGTCAGTCGAAATAATGGATATCCACTGTCGAAAAATTAACGGGTCAGGATGCGTAGCAGTTATTCTATAAAGATATCCATTTTTTGTCGATAACTACTAGGTTGGAAAGAAAGTTTCCAACGTTTGATAAAACATTCAAAATTTATGCATACATTCAGACAACTAACAACAGCAGCTATTCTTCGAACACAGGCTATCATTATCCACCACTTTTGCCATCGATTCGCCAGGAATCGGATCTGATCGAAGTACCACTCCTTCGGCTTTGAATCAAAGAGCTCTTGACATGCTTCTTCAACTTCATCGAAAGATTAAAAGCGGCGACCTTCCAAAAAATGTTGCATTGATCGAAAAAGGCCGTAATCAGATGGAGTAACGTCCGGACTGTACGGTGGATGCGGTAGGATCTCAACTCCGCCCAGTTCTTCAAATTGCTTTGGTTTTTTTTGCTGTGTGTGACTTTGTGTGACAAAGCACGCTTTCGGCGAACAGATTTTGTTCCCTGGACAATTCCGTTCTACAGCAAATATAGACAAATTATATATCAACATACCTAAGAGAATTGAGTACTGGGCAAAAACATGACCTCAGGTTGGAATCGAATTCGAATGCCGTAGTATTATATATCAATAGATGAGCAAAAAGTAGACCTTTCACAGATATAAACACACAAGATTCATGCGAAAAAACGACATTACCATCAAAACGATGAAAATTTCCATTCCAACTGAATATTACATTGGCGATTGGTGACAGTGTCTCCTAGAAAAGCAACATCATGATACGGAGCACTTCAGCTGAATCATCAGTGCGAATTTCAGTTTTTCTTTGAGACTATCTTCATGCAACAGTTAGATTAGCACCATGAAAAAATTACTCGAATTGACTTTGCAAATACTTATTGTCCAAAAGTTGTGTCTTATGATCACTTTGTGTCGACAGAGTCTATAAGTCCTAGATAATGGAGCGTTCTATGAGCAGAAAAAGCATGGACGAATTGTAAAACATGGTAGTCAACTGCAACACTTTCACAGTCGATCACTCAGTGATGGATCATTTCCAAAAAAATTGTAGACTTGATTTTCCTTGAAACGTGTCATTTATATTTGTGGATGGTTGATCTCATCTTGTAGCATTAAATTTTGCCAAGGCTTCGTTGAATATTCCCACACGCTGTTGAATGTACAGGAAAGAAATTTTTTCACACTTCACATGCAGTTGATAGTTGAGTATGCTATTCATTATTTACTCATGAGATGAATTCCATGACCAACCCAGGCCATTTCTTATAGGTAATTGAACTCTACTGTTGCAGGTGCTCCATAATGCAAATCTTTCAAATCTAGCAACTGCTATCACAGTGGTTTTTTCACAGTTGAAGCTCTCAATCTTATCAGAGTGAGGAAAAGAGCTTGTTGATAGACTTGTGCTTCCACTAGCTTTCAGACCTAGTGAAAAACTTACAATTTGGCAATAGTCATGATCAAATCAAAAATAGATCGCAATCAAGCTGAAAGAGTTTTAATTTTATGCATAAATTTTGGCTATTAGCACGTCGAGGTTCAATATAGTTCTGATTGCTCTTTTTAATACATAGATATCGGCCACTACCGTTTAAAATGTGGGAAAGAGGCGTGATGAACACCGTAACTCAGAATTGCTCGCAGGAAAACTCCAATTTCGGCAGACCCTTCCATTGTACAGTCCGTTCGAGCGAGAGATTGGGCGCACATGTCACAGAGCGTTTAAGATGTGTTCTGGATGCCTTTGTACTCTCCTCATTCAGCACTAGTGAAACTGTCTCATAAGAGTGGTCTTATCTTTCCAAACACGCTTAGAAGAAATTTGACAACTGCGAAGAGGGTTAAGGAACCAGTGACATAGGATCGCATAGCCTACTGATACGGTGCCTACGGCATAACACCTCTAGCTGTTGCACTATATGTGATTTCAAAAAGTGCGAAACTGTGGATATTATCTCAAGGACATGTGCTGTGCTTATCATCACATAAGCCTTTAATGATATAAATTTAGATAAAGGGGCAACCGCAAAGTCGATTAGACTATTGCATTAATGACAGCACAGAAAAAAGGTGAAAATAGAATTGATAATTTAGACAGTTACTAATCAAAACTGAGAAATCCACGTAAAAAATTGATTACTCATTTTGACGCAAGCCTGGTATTTTCTAGTTGCCAGACAGGCACCCTTAGGCAATAATAGAATAAGCAATAAACTGGCATCTATATGAAATATTTCATGCACTTCAATGAAGGCTGAAGTTCCGAGATGAACTAACGGAAGAGCAAAGTAATATCTTAGCGTTCTTACGTGTTATCTGAGATATGCTCAATTGCTCATTCGGGTCATGATGAAGAAAGGTGAGGACTCCTATTCAATAATATGACCACATATATAATACAAATTTGGACATTTATAAACTCATCTCCTGTTAACAACTGCCTTATCAATCAATGAGTAGTTCTCAGTATCGGAGCACGAGTGGCTCTCATTTAGCAGTAAAGATGCTGTGCTTATCACTAATCTGCACTGGTGCCCTTTTCAACCATTTCCTCCAGTTTTCAAATTGATTTTATCAGATCTTATACTTAAAATTCGATGATTCTTGAAAATAAATTCTCAAGTTGCGAAATGAAGTTCGGCTTTGTTGAGCGAAGTGTTTGTTTTAGATAAAGGCAGTTCTAGATAAAGGCATTATATATAAGATATATTAAACTGATAAGAAAAGACAACTTAGTTGACACAATGATTTTCGCATCGTACATTCTTCCACTTCTCTCTGTTACTTCTGCGCTTGCGTTTATTCAACAGGTTTGATATACTTTTTCAAAAGACGACTAAAGAAAAGTTCTCAGTAAGATTAAGATGCAAAAAAAGTGCTTCAGCGAGAGGCAAAAATTGTTCTAATACCATGTCATTTAAGCTTTGGCAACATTCAGTTCACTGTTTGTTTTAACAATGCTTTTTGGCAAATCACCTTGCAGGAAGAAAAGTGCCGTCCTTTGATTTTGATACATTAATGGACCCACAGTGCAAGGTGAAGCCAGGTGGAGGAAATACTGTCAGATCACTGCCTCATAAATTTCAGACATTCGATCGGAAGACAACGCCGTGTGACATGTGCTTTCGTTACCTCACCGACGTGCAAAACATTTACAATCATACAACTCACGACAATAAACTCTCACTAAGAGAAGCTGCAGAGGTTAGTATCCTATCGCTAGACTATTGAGTTATCATCTGACAAACTGTTCTTTTCGAAAGCTCACATGAGGTAGGTATGTCTTCTTCGAAATCGAAAGCAGACGTTCCAGCGGCTTTGCGTTCCTCAGAGGCTGGATGCACTACGTGGTAACATATCTGATTGGTCCATGAATGCCTCAGATCTAGTCACATCTTATTCAAAAATCAATCTAACTGTTGATCTATTATATGAGATCCATCGTGCTAATAAAAGAGCGACCACCTGTGTGTTGTCACAAACGGTGATTATTGAATCTCACTATCACTAAAAGATCATTTTGAGATAAGGTGTCATACCATCATTGTTCAGACTGTCCCCTCCATGCAATTTTGCAATTTTGGCGGCTTGAAATCTATCTAAAAGGTTCAAAGCGTTTCTGCTCCAGCTTTTTTGACTTTTACCCCAGGTATTCTCTACATTCTTCAAGTTAAATGTTGTGGCAAGCGCCGAGGAAGGAAATTTTTGTGACACTATCAAGTACACAGAAAATATTTTTACGATGGAATCTGTTAAATGTAGTTTGACTGCCATATGACTAGTACTGTAAGTCTAATAACTCTGGCTAGTCATGCCTGTGGAACGAAATCGACAGATATTTGAAGAAGGCAGAAATGGTTCCTAATTATGCTGCAAGACGCTTTCAAATGCGGCATGATGTTCTATGACAAACGGCGGTAGCTTGTAGTAAATAGTATGTCATATACTACCTATGACCATGAATCAACAGAACAAAGTGTTTTTTGGAATGATATGTTGCCTTCAATTTGTCAAGTCCTGCAGTTATCAAAACAATAGATTGTGTAAGAACTTCGCGCTGTTTTGACTTTTTCGATATAATTTACGTGATGAAATTTCATAGTTTTGGTATCGTTCAACTACGCACTTTTCTACGAACGTTTTGGTATACAAATTGCCTATACTTGCTCTGAGATGGAGCTGTCTTGGAAACAAACTCGATTACTACTTGTGCGCGAATGGCGTGTCGACTAACATTCGGCATGTCATTGTGGGATTCTCTCCGACAATCTCAAGAACAGCTCAAAGATCAACTTTGTGTGAACATCCCGAACGTGACTGATCCTCCAAACTGATTCCTCCAGCTTTGAATTTTGCGAATCGCCGTCCTTTCCGCAACCGTATCGTCACGCCAAGCTCCATTAATCTCGCGCGCCGCTTTGAACATTTTCTCCTACGCGCTATTCGGATTTGTCCCCAAACCAGCTTTACCTGAGAACAAATATAGAAAAACTTTATACCAAAATGTTCGAAAGAAAATCACAATTAAATTATACCGAAATATGCAGTTTAACACAACCTATTGTTAGGCTAGTACAAAAGCAATGGCGGTTTCGAACCGCACTGAAACTACAATAACTTTGAAATTTGCTTAAATGGAGGGAATTTTTGGATGATTGGCGTTGAGGTTTTCGCAACAATCCACTCTTCTTGAGGGGATCAGCTCCAATTATTGCTTTCTTATGATTTCCGATAAGATCGTTGCATAAATATTTGCGGTATATGAATTTTCAAGTACATTTTCTTTGCGAAACATCTTAAATTACTACTACAGTGTGCTTTCGTTAGCAGTTTTTGAAGCTTAATGTATAGCTGATGTTCCCCGTTAACCCTGCTACTTTATGGTCATTTTGAACTCGCGGTGTGAAACTCCACTTATTTCTGCATCAGCCAGCATTACTAGCGTAGTCGAAGTAAATTTAAAAGAAAGAGCAAGTGATATGTCATCAACAGCAGAGCATATAGCAAAAAGGTGCATTGAATTTATGTAAAAAAAACATTTTATGGTGAAGATATTCCAATAATAATCGACGCATTTAACAATGTACAAACCGCAGTTCCTTTTTTTGCCAGCATAATGCTACTGTATATTGTAGGAAGACCAGCTGGCATCGAAAAAGTGAAATTCGTATTTCTTCACAGAAATGATCGCGCTAGATCAGGAGTTGTCATTCATCTGCTAAGATTAGCATGAGTAGATCCTTTACGCAGGCATACGAAAAGATACAATAACCGTATGGTCCACTTGAGTACTGAACGGCAATCTTTCTTCAAACTGGAATTCTTGAACAATACCTTCAGTGAACCCATAAGGATGCTAAGCTATGAAATGAACTTGGCACCTCTTTTAGGTTTCTTGATGATCACTCCTTCCAAATACATACGTGTTGTTTACTACAACAACCAATTCCATTGTTCAGCACCGACAGAATGAAGAACATAACTGAGCGGGGAGAACAAAAGCTTCCGTGGTGCAGTGGACAGCACTTGAGCTTAGGGTAAGGTAAGGGTAGTTGCGGATTCTAAGTCCAGCGCAAAGTCCCAAATTTCCACGTATCTCGAAATATGGTTATTTTTGGTAGTACCTTCCCATTAAAAATAGGTATTAAATACAACGTTGAACACACTGCAGTTATCAACATACGAACTACGTTAACAGCGCCGGAACCCTTGTGCGTCACTGTCTGAGAGCGAGAACCTCAATCCCTCACAACAAGGATGTCATATCTGAAGAACTAGATCTTTTTACATTTTCTGAAGCACAGAATACACTGAATACTAAATTCAGGCTATGATGAGTGAAATAATTGAGAGAGTGTTCATTTTTCAGCACTAACATTCTCTTTGTAAAGGTGCTTTTCGATAGTTGAAAGTAATTCCTCGCTTGTTAGAGCATTTCAAGAAGCCAGAATTTTGCAGGTTTATGGAGAAGTTTTCGTAGTGTAAACTACGTATCATATATGCAATTCTTTTTGGATTTGAGAATGTTTAGAATTGTTTTAAAAAAAGTGGATCCGGTGTCTGATGTATAGTATTTTGACCAAAAAGGCCTCAATCAATAACATAAGCCATTCAATGAGTATTTTCTTTTGTTTAGCCGCTGCGAGGTGTTATTGATATTATTTATTGAATCAGCGAAGCATATAACAATACAGTTAATAATGCAGCACGAATATTACAATAGTCGTGGTCGCTTACGTTTCGGCAAGGTTCGCCATCTTCAGAGCCTGAAAAGGTCAAACTGATTCGCAAGCAGGCCTTTTTAACCCCAGCAGAAAATGTAAAAAAAAGTAAAATCTTTGGTACTTCTTACGTTTTCTGCTGGGGTTAAGAAGGCCTTTGATTTAATAATTTGCGAATCAATTTGACCTTTCTAGGCTCTGAAGATGTCGAACCTTGCCGAAACGTAAGCCACCACGCCTGTTGTAATATTCTTGCTGCATTATTAACTGTATTGTTATATGCTTCGCTGATATTCAATAACAATATCAATATATCAATAACACGTTGGAGCGGCTAAACAAAAGAATATACTCATAAATTCAAACTATGCCGAGGCCCATAGATAGTAGGTCCTGAGATTTATAAACCATTCAACGGCAGTTCATTGAGTCCCACTGAGAAAATCTTGTTTTTTCATTTACTTTCCTGCTCCATAAATGGGTTTTGAAGCAATAAAATGGAGGCATGTGCCTTGAGTTACAGAAAATTCGCTTTGTTTTGGCAAAATTATAAACTTATTCTCTGTAAGCATGGACTCATTGACTCTGGAAGGTTTTCTATCAGATCAATAAAGTCAATTATGAGACGACATTACCAAATACGAAATCAGATCAAATCAATCATGAGAATATTGAGACAATGCGCTATACATATTCATTTCGGTTGGCGTTTCATTTTATTTAACGACTACTTCCGCCACGTAAACTTTATTTTGCCGCAATTGTTATAACGAAATGATATTTTTTTGTCAAACGTTGGAAGCGAAGTTGTGTTGAGCATTGATAGAAGACCTCATTTTGTACGTTAAAATAGACAAAAAGGGGCGGTTTTTCAAATTTCTCTAACCGGCTATCTGAATGGTAAACGAGTGATATATTTTTTTTCAATCGTTATAATGAAACATATATAGCATGGGAAAAATGTCTTTATACTTAAGTAGATGTAAAAATAATTGCAGAACAATTCCAAATTCTGGTGATAATATATGCGAATTTTGGATCAGGGGAGTATACAAAGTGGCAGCAATAACACAGATGTCACTACATACATACATACATACATACATACATACATACATACATACATACATACATACATACATACATACATAACATACATACATACATACATACATACATACATACATACATACATACATACATACATACTACATACATACATACATACATACATACATACATACATACATACATACATACATACATACATACATACATACATACATACATACATACATACATACATACATACATACATACATACATACATACATACATACATACATACATACATACATACATACATACATACATACATACATACATACATACATACATACATACATACATACATACATACATACATACATACATACATACATACATACATACATACATACATACATACATACATACATACATACATACATACATACATACATACATACATACATACATACATACATACATACATCTACATACATACATACATACATACATACATACATACATACATACATACATACATACATACATACATACATACATACATACATACATACATACATACATACATACATACATACATACATACATACATACATACATCATACATACATACATACATACATACATACATACATACATACATACATACATACATACATACATACATACATACATACATACATACATACATACATACATACATACATACATACATACATACATACATACATACATACATACATACATACATACATACATACAATACATACATACATACATACATACATACATACATACATACATACATACATACATACATACATACATACATACATACATACATACATACATACATACATACATACATACATACATACATACATACATACATACATACATACATACATACATACTACATACATACATACGACACCGCGGGTAGAATGACACACAGTAGCATAACGCGGGATAACATAGGCGCCGACCGCGCTGTGAGCTACACGACAGCACGAGAGGTACCGGACAATAGCGCGTTTCGGCGGCGAGTACTTAACCATGAGCATGGCGGGACCACAATCCATACATACATACTATCATCTACAACAGAGACATACATCTGTAAACATACATGACATACATGATCGGCTGGCGCGGCTCTGCTCGACAAGCTACCCGAGTTTATCGTCAGGTGCAGGAGGCAGTCCGCGCCGCACGTCTGCCTCAAGTTAGCTCTTGCTAGCGTGCGATCATATCCGTCAACTCCTGTACTCGAGGCGATGGACGAGCAAGGACAGAACAGGGTGAGATGCTGACCGACGAAGAGGATGGGAGGCGGGGTGAGAGAGTGAGGACGAGAGTGTGAAGGAAAAAAAAATAGACATACAACAGATGAATAAAGAGGGTGAAGGAGGTCATGAGAACAACAACAACACGGTGAGCTAACAAGATGGGGGCGTACATCAGTCTGTTTACTTGTTATCTAATCTCAATTTCAGCCTCTCAGCCTTCCATCGGGATAGCTACAATAATACATACATACATACATACATACATACATACATCATACATCATACTACATACTACAACATACTCATACATACATACATACTACTACATACTTACAATACATACCTACTAACTACATACATCTCATACAACCTACATCATACATACATACATACTACATACCTACACTCCTTACCTACATACATACATACATACTACATCCTATCCCTACTCAACCCCCTCCTCATCCATCCATCCCTCCATCCCTCCATACCTACATCATCCATAAATCCATACCTCCCTCCGCTCCTTCCCTCCTCACCTCCCACTCCTCCCTCCCTCCCTACATCCCCCCTCCCTCCCTCCCTCCCTCCATCGCCTCCTCCCTCCCTCCCTCCCTCCCTCCCTACATCCTCCCTCCACTCCCTCCCTTCCCTCCATCCCTCCCTCCCTCCTCCCTCCCTCCCTCCCTCCCCTCCCTCCCTCCCTCCCTCCCTCCTCCCTCCCTCCTCCCTCCCTTCCCTCCCTCCCTCCTCTCCTCTCCCTCCCTCCCTCCCTCCCTCCCTCCCTCCCTCCCGTCCCCTTCCCTCCCCCCTCCCTCCCTCCCTCACTCCCTCTCCCTCCCCTCCCTCCTCTACCCTCCCTCCCTCGCCCATTCCCTCGCAGGCATACCCATCCCCTCCCTCCCTCCCTCCCTCCCTTCCCTCCCTCCCTCCTCCTCCCTCCCTACCCTCCCACTCCCTCCCTCCCTCTCCTCCCCTCCCATCCTCCCTCCCTTCCCCCTCCCTCCCTCCCTCCCTCCCTCCCTCCCCTTCCTCTCCCTCCCCTCTCCTCCCTCCTCCCTCCCTCCCCCTTCCCCCTCCCTCCCTCCTTCCTCCCCTCCCTCCCTCCTCCCTCCCTCCTCCCTCCCCCTCCCTCCCTCCCTCCCTCTCCTCCCTCCCTCCCTTCCCTCCCACCCCCCTCTCTCCCCCCCCCTCCCTCACCCACCCCTCCCCCCTCCCTCCCCCCCTCCCTCCCCTCCCTCCCCCATCCCCTCCCCCCCTCCCTTCCCTCCACATACATACATACATACATACATACATACATACATACATACATACCATACATACATACATACATACATACATACATACATACATACATACATACATACATACATACATACATAGCTTGATATGAGAAGCTTTTCTATGGATCTGTCACGTTCGTAACAATTGACGTCTTATCGTACTATAAAATTAATGTCTATTGTCGAAAAACCAGTATAATCGTGAAAATCGGGAATTTGGGCAATAACCCATTGCACCGGCTATGAGAAATCAGGTTTAACCACGAAAGTGTTGAAATAAAAGGAATAATCTGATAAGGATATGACATATTTTGAGCCATAGGTCTAGTGCTATATAGGCGCCTATTTCGTCCTATTGGGACTCATCAGTAGCACCCTCATCAGTAGCACTAGACCTATGGCTCAAAATATGTCATATCCTTATCAGATTAAATCATTTTGAGCGGGTCTGTAAAAAAGCAGTCGATAGCAGAAGTATAAAAGGAATAACTTTTTCTGGCACTGTACGACTTCTGAGTGTCCATTTGGTTGCACAAATGTTAAGAATCAGGAGGTTACATACGTCATTGTCAAGTTGATGTACTCCTATAGTGGACAAAACTCTATTTATAACTCAAAACTCGATATACCTCAGCACATGTTCTAAGTCATTGTAGGCAAATGTTAGTCTCAACTACTTTGAAATGGTCTTTGAAAAAAAGAGATATATATGTACCACTTTGGAATAGATGTGGGTTATAGCTATGCCTCGTTTACAGGGTGCCAATGCAAAAAAGAAAAGCAGCCCATCACGAGACTGGAAATTGATGGCGCATAAGGAAATCAAAAATCACTGGAACAATATAATCTGATAACATATTTTGAGCCTTTCATGAGGTTCATGAGGATTTTTTCTTGAGCTCAGATTTTTCCAGCTTTCCAGCTTTTCAGCACAAACTTCGTGGCAAGTTTTAAATAAGAGAAAAGGACAGTTCGTGGGATATTTTGCTTTTTCAGCGTTCTTTCAGCATTCTTACAGCGCTATAGTGATACGTCCACCGTAAATCGCGTGCAAAAAGTTTCGTCTTCGATTTCTCAATATAGGAGATATGTCTCCGAGAAACTGACAAGGCGAAAAGGCTCAGTGCTACTGATGAGACTGGAAGGCCGAAACCCGCGTCTAGTACTTTAGACCTTATGAAAAGCTCAAAATATATTACCATATTATATTTTGGAGCGATGTCTCAAATAGTTGATCTAAAGGTTTCGTTCCTTTGTAACCACTGAAACAATATAAGTGATCGTTTCAGAAGGCCTGCACCAAGTATGAGCCAGGTGGAAAGAGCAGCTTTTGCAAGGGTTTTGGTGATGCAGTAGCCGACCAGCTTGAAGTGTGGTTGCAAATGAGAGAAACATCTTTCACTGTGCTCGAAGCGTGTGAGCACTTTCGATTCTGCCCAGGTAAAACAACAAGCCGCTAATGATCAACTTCTAAATGTGTATCAATAAACCTTGGAACGAAGTATTTCTTCACATTCTGATAAACATCAAAGTCGTGTGATATGAGTGAAAAATTATCAATAGTATGTCTCATGTGAATCTATTCAATCAAGAAATTCTACAAAATGAAGCGATTTCAGTAAAGTATCAAGTGTAATATAGCATAAAGGTTTTTCAGAACCAAGTGACCTAATTTTCTCATTGAGTGTGTTATTCATGTAACTTCACGAATGATTCCGTGCTAAATGCATACTAATAATAATAAATGTGAAGTGACAAAGGAAACGATGTTACTAAGCTGTCCGGGAAATAATATTGTTTTTCATACTTCTACATTTTGCCTGGTTGAAGAATTTTTTCGAACACTGTGCTACTAGATGTATGTACCAATTTGCTGAGTAATTTTACTCTCAATTGCACTCTTTTAACAAAATCAAAATACAGATGGAGATTTGAAAAAATTTTGAAGGTCCAGACTTCTGAAAACAAACATCATGTCACCCATCGTGTTGATCGTCGGTTACTCGGGCGGGCCCAAATAAAATTTCACTTTCCTTATCGCCTGCAAGAGTATAACAGTGAGTTATCGTCGCAGTAAAAATGCGTTTTACATCACATCTCCTGTTAGGCGTTTCAAGAAGACATATGACCACTGGGTAGTTGGTCATCCTGACATTTCTAGGCAGTTGGTAGCGGCTAGCCGCCCATAGGCTGTCGCTAGAATACATTATTATCGTATTCTTTAATTAGTCTCTAGTTCGATATATATCGTGTTGAACAGAACTTGACCTTTGATCGTTAAGGTAAGAAAGATCCTCAAATCCTTCTTTCCACTTGCAAGAGAGTAGACGCTTGTTAATGAAATTCTTAGTGTGCTCTTAGAATGCCAAGTATCTCTCATCCTGCTCGCGACAGCGACTAAGTTTCTGATGCATATGTTGACGAAGGTGGGTAGAGGCTCTTCTGTGTCGCACACAAGTCAATGGTTCGATCCCGCGCTCATGGCTCACCAAGCCAATGCTATCCTCAGGAGTCGGTAAATTGGTACCAGACTGATCGCGGACATGTCTGGGAGAATACGCAGCACTACTCGGTTAAGCGGGAGGCCACCGTGAGTCATTGTGAAGGCAAGATATGCATTCAATCACCGCAAATGAAATCAAAAATCGAAGTCGAATGCATGGTGCAACTCTCAAGGATTGATTCACGCCGACAGCATTATCCTTTACCGTTATGTTGACGAAACAACAGATCTCCTTAATTAAGGGATCTCTACCCGGTTAGTCACGAGGTCACGCTGCGCGTTCCCAAGCTGGATAGCTACTCAAACGCAAACCAAAGCAACCTTGCTTTCCTCAAAAACTCAGACGGATTTGAGAAACAAATTTTCGACTTTTTGCAAACGTTAATTCGGCATAGCTTCATTTCTACGAGTCAAATTCAAATGCAATAAGGCGGCACTGAGGTATATGGGAGACGGTTAAGCGTACCTTCAATAAATAAGCTCCTCCCAATTCTCTATAAAAATTGGTAAGCTATTTGTAAGCACTGGCTTTATTATCGGTGCTCAAGGGCTACATGTGTATATAAAAATAAACACATAAGAAAGAACAAGCTTCAACGGACACGTTTCGAGAATCTCAAAATCAAACTAGGTTGCCAGAATTGCAACGGGATAAAGTAACGATTTGTACCTAAAATGCGCTAGATTTATATGCAAAACCTCTTTAAAAGACACAATAATCCAACCATAAACCGCAGGGAGGAATGCCTTGTAAACACTCGTGATATGAGCCAGTATATAAGACTGTTGTTTTGATGGGTAGGGTGCATTACGAGCCTATGTGTCTCTCTTGCCGGTGATCTCCACTTGGATCATCCAGTGGAACACATATAAAAAGCGGTGAGTATGTTAAGTGTTGATTTTTGCTTGATGCTATTGAAATCTAGGTCTGGTGATTTTTTCTAAAGAAGTAATGGAGGTGTTTGACTGATTGTATTGCAAACATTTTGACCTTTCCAGGCTCTGAAGAAGGCGAACTGCCGAAACGTCAGCTATCGAATAAAGTTCAATGTAACACCTCGTGTTCTGCTCAAAGAAGAAAATCAAGACACAATAATGCTAGCGGAAGAGATATGATATAATGTCAATGGTCTGGACAAAGACGAGAGGATGCATCTCTTCTTACGCTATTGATGCCACAGGTGAAAAACGATTAGTTGGAACATGGATCGTAGAGGTGATGGCGGTGTTAGCATTCCCTTTAAAACGAGTTTTGACCATGGATCAAATAATACGACCAACTCACATCCCGAATTTGAAGATCACAGTTGAAATGATGTGGATCACTGCCGACTTCGAATGTCCTTGTTCGCCACCCATCATGCCAAACTATGGCAGAGGTGAAGTCAAGACGTCTCATGAAGTCCTAAAAAAGTTCTTCAGAGAAGACCGTGCCTTTTTCAAGGTCATCATTTTAGATTTTTTAGCATAACTTAGACCTAGAAGAACGGCTTAAAGACGTCATATTCAAACCTGCGGGCTGCAATGAAGCGAAAAGGATGGAAGGCTGTCCGAGTTTGGGAGACCAGAACGATCTGTGATGGCTTAGAATTTTGAAGTGGCAGTGGTATCATAATGAGATACACCACATCTTAGTAAATCATGTCTAAACCATGTCGTCTTTGCTATCAAATTCTTCCGGAGATTAAGCCATTGCCTCCTTCGTGCAAAACTCAATTATTCACAATAAGGAGAGAAAGCCGCTAGACCAGAACAGCGAAATCCCAGTACCACCGTGGAATGGAATACTTTCAAAACATTAGTGGGCTCTTGCAAAATACCGCCACTGACAGCATCGACGAAAAGTACATTCTTTCATCCAACAACTTTTTCTTAGCATTATCAAAACCGAAAATCGAAAAATCACTAAGAGACGTTCTACTGAGAGCGCTCAAGAAAATACGCTGATTAGGAGTGGCTGAAACGCACTGAACTAATAACTAAGATCAAAATTGTGCAAAACGCTACAGGGAAACCGATTTAAAATGAAAATCAGCACTCACAGCTGGAGCTGCAGAAGTTGTGAAAAGCATTCATGATGCTTATCAAAGTTATATTTATTACAAAACCAAGACGACTGCACGCTAACGCTCTGAAAAGAAAAAGAAGTACAGCTTCCAGAAAGGCATCACAGGAAGTTCTCCACGATTACTACTCAGATTTCTTCAATGCGCATATCCTTTCACCGACACATAAGATAAAAGAGGATGAAATTGTCGCTCTACTAGTTCTCTTGTCCAAAATACGACTCGCTGTTCCGTAGGCAAAAAAATTTCTCTGGACTATACCTGATCCGGACAGAGTTCATCGGTTCAATTGCGCAACCAATTGCCATTCGCATACACACATGCGCTCTGTCGCTAACTCGTTACCTGTCTGGTTACAAAGTTCCCAGTTGATGGATACCAGCAATATCGTGTTACTGATCAGGAAGGGGGATCTTCTTGACGTGGGCGACCATCACAGTATCTGCTTACTGCCTGTTGTGTGAGAACTAACAAACGCTGAATGAAAGACAGCCATGCGAACAAATAGTGTTTCGAAGAGGATTTGATATCATAGATTACATCCACGCGAAAACAAGGCTCACTGAAGTTATATGAAGTATAGAAGACTGTTCTATCTCACATATTCACTAAATAAAATAAAGCATTTATTTGAAATAAAGCAGGAGCATTTATTAGAGCTTTGGGAACATAAAGACTGCTTAATTGGGACATAAAGTTTCTTCGTGATATTTACAAAATCACAACCATAAAATTGCCGTTTGATAACGATATTATTAGACACACGGGAAGATGAATTCGACAGTGCGACACCACCTCTCCAAGATCATTCACTGCCCTTCAATACATCGTACCAAAATTAGAATTAGGTAGCATGAAATCGAAAATTGTTTCTATCTTCGCTACACTGATAGCACCGTTGTCATAACACCAAGCCATCATCAAGAAGAAAAGATCGTTAAGTTACTTCGACAGCGCTTCTGAAGGAATTGCTTTTCGACTAAGTCTTACAAAAAAATGTTCGCTAGGAGCGATTGGTTTCAAAAATGTTCCATCACACTCATTGCAATGAATGTCTTTGAAGACCCCACATACGCCTTCAGATTTGAAGGCCCTACGTGATGAGTGTTCTCACTTCAGAGATGCACAGGAGGGAGCGACTGTCTTGAAAAGCGTTTAAGAGAGTGTAAGATCAGTGTGGATGCAAAGGACGTATAATTCTAATCCACCTCTTCGACTCAACGACTGTTTGCTTTATTTGAGGAGCAGTAGTGACTTCCGTCTTCTAGGAGCTTTGCACTGCTCGTAAAAGAGGATAAAAATCTTGACGCACGTCAGCGATCGGATTTCAGAGATACCGTTTTACTTGATAGGTCATCGAAGATAAGAAGTGCCGAACACCTAATGCGTTGTAGCGACAACAGATGAGCGAGAGGCAGTTATCAGCTGTATTCCGTATGATCTTAATCGCATCACAAAAAGGCCAACGACTTGATGGTCTAATTTTTTTATCGAAGAGCCTAGAGGAAGATACGAATTTCAAAGAAATCTCACAGCTGGCAAGACTCATTGTGTAACTCTTGTGCACAGTAAAAAGAAAAGAAGTTTTGACTAGGGCAAGCTTGAGTTTCTCAACAATCAAAGTGGCAATACATGATGTTAAGGAATAAATCACTACATTGTGGCTTTGACTAGTGGACCGTGTGACTTTGGCGAGGCGAACGAGACCGCCGAAACATGCCTAAGCCATTGACTTATGAAACTTCGAAAATTTTCAGAATACATTGAAGTTTTAGAACTAATTGAACAGTCGCTCAAAGGGCATATTTGTCAGCAATCTCACAACTTTGGAGCATTCGAAGCAAAACTGTAAAGTGGAGGAAACACTGTAAAATATCTTCTCAAAATTGAATGACATTCACGGAAATTGTCAACTGGAGATATTGTAGAAAGCTTCTTTTTGTCACCAGAACAAGCCACATTCTTACCGTTCTGCAACGTTCCACCAGAAATGAATCCACTTTTATGACCGTAGACTACAGATTCATGAGCTAAATTGCGATGACATTCTCAAATTCTTTAGGCACAGAGTTGTGTTGAAAAGAGTTATGCTGCGTGTTAGGTGAATTG
>JAHQIW010001062.1:0-47450 GCA_019055375.1 Parelaphostrongylus tenuis
TTAAACGACCAAAGGCCATACCTCTTGTCGATAACTCCAGAATAGCTGCCATTGCCTAGTACCTATATCTGTATTTTTTGCATATACCTAAAAAAATTGAGTGTTGAGCAAAAACGCGGCCTCAAGCGGGAGCCGAACCTGCGTTTCTTCCCATCAGGGGACGCGTGTCTACCACTACACCACCGAGGCGCATTTGCGTATTCACTCATTCTTCAACATCTGTGTGTTAACTCTCAGCCACCAACCTTTAACAGGTTTGTTCGGGTGTACGATTTCGCTTGATAACCAATTGAGCTGACAGCCATTGCACTAACTAATGCTCGAAACTCTAGTATTAACTGCATTATTCCTGCTGAAAGTTGGTGGCTGATAGCTAACAGAGATGTTGAGGAAAGAGTGGTGGCGCAAATGCGCATCGTGGTGTAGTTGTAGAGCACGCGTCCCCTGATAGGATGAAACGTGGATTCGATTCCCGCCTAAGGCAGTGCTTTTGCTCACTACTCACTTATTTTAGGTATATGTAAAAAAATACAGATATATGTACTAGGCAATGGCAACTATTCTGAAGTAATGGACAAGAGGTATGGACTTCGGTCGTTCAACTTCTTATCACATGACAAGAGCTTATTTGGAGCCTATGAGATCAATGAAACTTCTCATGCGAGGTAAAATTCGTACCTAGCATAAAATTCAGGTGCCTTTAAAGTGCCACAGTGACATTTACCTTTTTTTCTTCATTTCAATTAGAAGAATATATCATAAAGAAAACTCCTGTACGCGATGATCGATGATCCTAAAAGTTGTTTCGTATAATCAAAAGCATGGATAATCTATTTAAGTTTACGATTTGAGTGTGAAAAATGCTCACGTTCGACTCATCCTACAAGCAGCCTATCTGTCAAACGTCGACGACAAAGTTGTTTTGCCACAATTTGTGAGCACTGTGAAAGGCGAAAAATAACAACATTACTTTTTTTCTTAAACACTCTTCGCACTTTTTCGCTCTTCCTTAACTTTTGGCATATATCAGTTTCGCAGTATCTGCTGGTGTTATTATGCACCAAAACATGATGTCCAGTTCACCGTCGAAGAATTTTCAATGAAACGTTTTGGAAACCATTATAAGCGACCAAGTGACGTCCTTCTGAAGCGTATCCAGAGGGAAGCCGCCATTCGTGGAATGAGAGTGGGCGGACATACAAACATGATGATTCTTGATTCCCGTGTAGAATCAGGAGTTGTGGCCGAGTGGTTGTGATGTTCGCTGCGGCGCGCGTGGGGCCAAACCCAACCCTTCAACTCTCTCCGGCAATCAACAGCGAACGCCTGTAGGATCGCCACAGCCAGGCTATCTTCGAGGTGCGAGGAGACTCGCTCAACCAGTCTTCTACGACGATCAAAAAGAAGACGTAATAATAAACGATATGATACTAGAAGTACTGAGATCCGCAAAGTAGAAAAAAAAGCATTGTGAAGACATAAAATAAAGTGTCTAGAAGTCTGATGAAATCATTGATGGAGGAATGGCTTGGCGAGATTATCATCCAGGTTGCATCGACAATTTTTGGAGAGAAAACGTAGTCTTCAGGGTTTGTCATAGTTTCCTTTTCCTGTTTCGACTACTTTCGTAAGAAGCTGATCATCATTATTAGAGGCAATCTATGAACTATTACAAAGTCACCAAACGCATGGCTGCGCTCCTCTAAGTGCTTTTTGACATTTGTAGCCGAAAAATCGAACCGCCGTACTGGCAACCCATTGCTGTCGCTATTTTCATCAACTGCCACTGTCACTTATCCTCAGGTTCCAAATGCTTTATCGCTTTCGGCCAGTATTGCTGAACGTACAGGTGTGACTTCCAGCCCAGATTCAATTCCCAATCTACGAAACTTTGAAGAAGATCAACCTTTTTTGCCGAAAATCCGGGTAGCAGTATGTATATGTCATAGTATGACTCGGATTGCCACTCTCGGTTACTGTATCGTTGAAAATACTTGTAATCAGGATACTGGAAACTAATTAACGTATTTCATTTATGTTATTTGAGTGATTCTGGTGCGTACTATAGAGAAATTCTATTCTTTTGAGTTACCTCATGATACTGGGTTTTTTACACGTAATGCCATGTGGCTGGAAAATTATATAATTTTCTAGAATATCTTCATATTTTGATTTTCCAAATTGTCTAACCAACTAAATAGAAGCACCGATTCGTTTCTAATCAAAATTGTAGATGCCATTCCACGGACGAGGTTGTAAACAATACTGTTTTTTTTTCGTTTCCTTATGCTACTTGCATTGGCATATATTTCTCATATGAATAAGTGACAAATTTTGTCGTTACCGAGTGGCATATTGAGTTCAGGTAACATGAACAATGTTCGCCTATAATGATCAAAGTTGGGCATCAAACTGACGTCAACTCAATCAGCACTTTACAACCGATGCTTCACAATTCTCCGTCAGCGATATACGCAGACCCCATTGTACGTCAACAAGAGTGTTCAACGGATGAGTCTTTATCTCACCAAATTCTCAATTTCTTGACAGTAAAAGAAAAATATGCAAACTGAAGTAACACAGGACGGTATTACAGCTATAAATTACATTAATAGTTCAATGGGGAAAGTAATTGGTGTAGTTTTGATAATTAGAAGAATTACAATAAGAATAATAGAATTAGATGAATAATTATAAGGGTGATAATATATATCAATCAATGAGCGCAATACTTGTGGCATAGTTCGTAACAGTATATAAAGACATATTTGTGCATAAATATGTGAACAGAATAAAACGTGTGTGGAGAATATTTCTACGCTTCGTATTCACGTTAGTCTCTTGCTAATAAACACGCACTTAGTCATCCTAGGAATAATTACCAATGTCGAAATATAAAGCGCTCTATGAATCTGCTTTATTCAAAAGCTTCAACGGTAGTTTAATGTTACAAGTAAACCAGTGATGTTGAACAATGTGCACTGATCGTCTGGCAGGATTCCAACCCGCACCCCAACTATCCGGGGCGCGTGCTAACCGCCGCATTGCTCCTGTTCTTCCATCACTCTTTCTTCGACATAGTTGTATCGATCTGTCAGCAAACAATCACTAAAATGCTATATTATCACTATTTCTCCAACACTAAGGACAAACGTGCATTAGATGGCTGATCTTGAAATGTTGAGGACCTTGACACCGCAAAAGCGTGGGGCTGTTCTGAATCTCATTTAACGCTGTTCTTTGCGTGAATTGACGTCGTGCTTATGCTCTTGCAACGATAGGGGTATCACCCATTCCCATGCCATCTCCAGACTAGTCCATGACACAATAATAGAGTCAATAACAATTGCAGCTGAACTTCCTTGGCTCAATATAAAACAGAAACTGACCTCACCGCAATCAAGCCATTCTCCGAATGCTTCTTTGCCTCCGACAAATACAAGTTTGTCTTCTTTCTTGATAATCTCGCTGTGTTTTTTTTTCGTTTCTTTCGTCTCGCATTCTGCCAATCACAGCTTTCAATAACGATCGATTCGGAATGTAAAAATCTCATGACTTAACATTGCTACCTGCCTCCTTCGATCGATGTTTGAAAAACACGCAAAACGAAAGTTAATAGGCTGCTAATAGGTTGTAGAAAAAGTTGTGTTGCGTTTCCAAAACGCACAAAAAAATTTATTTGTACATTAGTTAACCTTAAACAAAAAGTAAATTAATACTCGAAATAGTCTCCTTCCACATGGTGCTCCTTCCATGCCGGAACACTCTACATCTCCTCTCTTCGGTGATGTGAGAACTAAAATTATATTGTAAAATATCATCAATCATCCACTTTTGCTATTATTTTTAGGCAGTGCAATGTTCTTAACAATACACAGCTTAGATCTCCTTCGTGGAGATGACCAACTATGAGCGCCATGATAAAGTCAAAAATCGTTGTTCCGATAATGTCCACGACGTGTCTTTGGAACGTTTATTTGTTTTCAAGTAGTCCTTATTTATTTCCAAAACGATTCCTTTTGTTGCTTGCTTCTATAATTTTCCTACTTTAGCGTTTCTTCTTATTTGTTTTGTTTCCACTTCCAAAGTGGACATGCAGTTTTGTCGCAAATTGACAGAATTTGTTAATCTCTTCAAAATAGTGTCTTTTATGTTGCAATACCCTGATGAAGTTTGTTTCGTTGCATCTCGTGATTTTTTTTTTCTCGCATGCAAATGTTGTCTGAAGAATTGTTCAATCACACGGGTTCTCTATGCACCAGATATATGGAAATGTTTATGGATGACAAAGAACATTCATAAGAGGAAGCGGCGATTTTTCTCAAAATGCAGAAAAATTTTGATTTAGAAAACGAAAGTCACAATAAAACGAGAAACGCTACACGAAAATTTTGGTCGACCAGTGTGAACTCCGCAAATTTCACATTGCGCCTCGCGAGTATCATATACCCACCGTTCATTCCGACTAAGAAGTGGAATTATTGGTTGCTGCGAGAACGCTGAGATACTACGTGTTTGAAATTACAAGCGATTTCGCTGTCACATAGAACTCACCAATCTTTACAGAAGCCAACGAGAACGGTGGCTTATTTGTTTGAAAACGGTTTCTAACCATCTTCCATCTACTTTCCATTCACTTGATTGCAGGCTTTGTCAGAATCACTCATTGAACAAAATTCTTTCAAATATTAGCTCTCACAGTCATGCACTTATGAGGATGTTTGTTAGATCACGTTGTAGAAGCTCTTTCTCTACATCCACTTGTGTCTCAAAGAAGCTCAATATTGCGTTTGGCCTGCTTTTATTATCTATGCACTTTCAAGCGATGAGCAAATTGATCTAACCAATTGGAGATTCTTCAGTGGACAAGATCGCTGGATGCGTCTGGTGTGACTAATAATGCCATTCATCTCTCCATGAATCAGGTAATCGGTTGAGATTTGACATAGAATCGGCGCAACCCTAACATTTCACGTGAGAATGTCTCTATCTTTTTGTTTTTTCTCTCAAGTAGATTATGCTTTATGAGTGTTAGTCAAGAAAAATTGGTACGTCTCCATTCACAGAAAGAATTCTTGTGATATCTTTTTCATCGAATGGAGACTTTCACTAGATTTCTAGTGATCATTATGAAGCTCAAATCACGCCTAAATCAAAAAGCGTACTTGTTTTCTACAAATGCCTTCTTACAGAGCAGTAGAAATGTAGAGTTTCGTGGAGATTTTTAGTGTTTCCTATATTGAACAAAGAGGAAATTCCTTTCTATCGCTTTAGAGGCTTGAGCTTTTAATTTAATTTTACTTTGGAAATAAACTGGGAATATGCTAAGGCCTATGCAACCTGAGCCTACACACGAAAAGCATAAGAATGTGTGGAGGAAATCATGGAATTTTGGAATAGTACGTCTTTTCAAAAGCATATTCAATGATTGAAGTCTGGCACTGAATTTAAATTGCGTTAGTTGATCTCGATAAATCGGGTGATCGACAAACATACCACCCACATACCATAGGAGACAGGCATTGTGTGGCGTGTGTGAAAGTCAACCTTATTCCCCTTGCTGCAGTGTGCATCAAGAAACAAGCACAGTGTTGGATTTCCGAAATTCACGCCATAGAGGGACTGCTGATAGTCTAGGGGAGCACCTTAATCTGCGTAATGCTCCCGAAACGCGCCTGGTCTAAATCTCATTTTTATTTTCACTGCTACATCGATATGAAAAGGCGGTTTCAAAACCAAGTATATTTTTGAAATCGCCGGGATTCAGGTTTTTGATTGGTTACTAAAGCTCTTGTAGAAAGTATTTGTCCACTTATGGCTCCTTCAAGCAGTCTTTTCGACAACGGAAAAGTACCGGTAGTTCACACATTAGTACATGTATAAGAAGGATACTTTTGTGGTAAGCAGATTACAAAGGTGTTGTCAGTATACCTGTAGTAAAGAAATGGCCGTAGCTGAGTACAGGAGCTTCAGCTATGATTATAAACACAATTTCTTTGTGTCAGCTACTGTCATAGAATGTGCCAGTGAAAACTCAAGTGTACGATTTACAATTCGATCTCCATTTGAGAGAAATATTTGCGCCAAAGGACGCTCTTGGTGAATAATTGAGATTTCTTACTTCAGTGCTTCTGTAAGAGAGTAAATATTCTTTATCAGTGCGTCGATGACATCAGTCTTAGAAAAGTATAATAAAGAGCAATCAATATTTGTTCGCAGAAGTTTGCTTGGAAGCAATTAGGAAAACTTGGTCCTTTAGAAGACCTGACAACACAGTTTGCTTCGCGAATCTGAACACTTCTAGCACTCGAATAACTTCCTCGTATACGTGGTCCACCTAGGTCTTCGAAGACTTCGCGTGTTGTTTCGACTGTTTCCTCAGAACTTTTTTTTTCATGAATGATATAGAGTGGCGATTAGAAAGCTCCCTGCAATTTTGAGAAAGTCCGAGCTAAGGCGTCCGCATGTGATTGCAAGGGAGTGATAGTGAAGGACCTCCAGCTAACACCTTCGTTCCTGGCACCTTGCATCACTAACCAGTCTGCCACCGCTTTCGGAAAATCTTATAGCTTATTCACATTGACAAAAGTGTATTATATGTACCGTGGGACTCTTTTCTGCTTGTAGGATGCAAATATGACAACAATTCCTTTCGCAAAACGAGAAAATTTCATAAGAGTGTTATGATTCATTCGAAATCTCAAATATCAGGCTGCTACGCTACGGGCTTGCTTTTCGGAAAGGTTTTTTCAGAGCGCTGTAGCGAGAAAAAAGTTTTGTGTTTATACCCACACGTATTTAGGATAGAGCAGGATAGAGCTTTTACCTTGAATTATACGTAACCATTCGACAGCGTATTTCGGACGATTCTGACGCTGCGTTTTATTTTTAAAGAATACCGTTTCACTACAATGCAGCAATGAAAAAAGATTGAGTTTAAATGAAGTTCTTTTCTGTTTAACCGCTTCTGGCTGTGGCATGATGTTTCACATATACCCATTGATGTAGAGTGATGTGCAAAACTTTCGCGTCAGGCCGGACTAGAACCCGCATCTCACTCTATCCGGGAGCGCGTGCTCTATCTATTACACAACTGACGTCCATTTTGTACAACACTCTTCTAACGTTACAGCGCATCTACCTGTCAGCCGCCAGCCGTCAACCGCCTTGCCCGGGCAGTCGGTCTCAACTTTGAACCCAGTGACACTGACAGATATTACGTATATCTGGGTATACTACATTAATGGGTTTTTTGAAACATCATATCACCGCCAGAACGATCAAATAATTTTGATACCCAATACCTGCCAGCGTGACTGGGTCGTCGAGACCGACTACCCGGCTAGGTCATTGACGGCTGGACAAATAGATGCGCTGTAGCGTAGAAAGAATGTTGTGCAAAATGGGCATCAGTAGTGTAAAGGACACAGCACGCGCTCCCGGATAGAGTGAGGTGCGGGCTCAAGTCCTGCCTGGCGTGAAAGTTTTGCACATCACTCTTCATCAAAAGATTGAGTTTCACATAAGCTGCGCACACACGATTTCCTCTACACGTTCATATGTCTCTCGTCTTTCCAGCAAAGTATTAATAAAAGTGCGTGGCTGATGTGAAATAAAATTCTATTGTGATGTTATACTGAGCCATAAAAGGTCTTTTCATCAAACGGGCATATACAACACTCGCCCGTGATTCAAAATTTCCAATGATTGCTAACATTATTATGAAAAGTTCTCGTCAAACGATAGAGAATCATTCATTCATTTGCCGCTGTCTAACAGAAAAAACTTACCATGGATTTTAACTCCACATTAATTTTGTGGCCTATCAATTAGAGACATGTGAATGATTGACGTGTGAGTCCTATCTGGTCCCATTTTTACTGGAAAAGTTGAATTGGAGGAATTCAATTCCTTGAGATAAGAGTGGTGACAAGGCAAGCCATTCATTTGTTCATTTTCTTGACTGGCAAAAAATTCTATTACATCTTTTCATACATTTCTCATATCTTGATACATTTCCATATGAACTTACTTTATGTGATACGTTTATCCATGATTTTGAGACTCCCGCTTGTATTCGATTCCTTATTTGATTCAATATTAATCTTTTTCTAAGAACTGTATATATTGCTGAAATATACCCAATAACGTTGAGTGATGCGCAAAACTTTGACGTCAGGCGGGAACTGAAACTCTTACCTCACTCTTTCCAGGGCGAGAGTAACCAATTATTATCCTCTTCATTATGGTTGCTCGCGCGAGACCCACGCGTCAACTTTCGCGCTCGAACGATTGAAAAAAATATCGAGTCCTCTCAGTAAAGAATGCTAGTGCTAGTGAAATTGACTGTAAATGTTAAAATCAAAACATGAATTATAGATTCGCACATTGTTAACGTTATCCTTTCCAGAGATGTTTGGCTGTATGGGTCAAAGGGTTGTCGCTTGGATTAAGATAATTCAAAGGAAGCAGCTTTTTTCATTCTCTAAGTAGGTACTTATTTGTATTGTCGTTCTGCCTACTTTCAGGTTATTTTAGTGTTACTTAACGCTAGATATATCCTCAATAATCAATTTCAATGTAGAATGCTTGTTTATTTCTTGATTATAACTAAAGTGCTCAAGCACTTTAGACAGCATGGAAGATTACATGTGATCGTTGGAGAACGCACAAACGCTAAAAGACGTTTTGTAATGAATTTACTGCAATAATAAGGTGAAACTTCTTCACTGTTTATAGAGAAGCGTTGTTCCTATCTAATGACATGTTTTAGTGAGTTCATCCATCCCATTTGAACTCATAACTACTTAATATCTCATGAACGCTCCAACTTTTGCGTTAAATTTAGCCGTATGTAAAGAAACTAACCATTCCAATAGTGAGGAGCATAAGTAAATGAATACATGATTGATTGATAATAAGAAACCTTACACTGCCTAAACTTTGGCAGCATAAATGAACAATAACTTATCGATTTCCTAGTTCCATCATACTGTACCATCACACATATGCTTTGGAAATTGTAAACGTTTCATACGTTTCGCGTAAACGTTCAACGCACACATTTTCAATATTCAATTCTTCAAGCATTTCAACCCTTCACCAAAAAAAATTTAAGACCTCGCGATTTTAACCTACCTTCGCTAGCGTGTGAAAGACACTTTGTTAGCTATTATGATAAATTAACAAGAGCAATAACACAGCATGGATAGGGATATGGCATGACAAGCTTTAAGGCAAAATAGTAGAATAGACCAGTAACGTCAACAAACCATACAGCCGTACTAGATAGAGAGCATATGAGGAATCGAAAACATTCGCACAAAATGGCCCCAGTCAGCAAAGTACATATGTACAGAAATCATAGAATAATAAAGACGTCAAAAAATCAAATATACATGTTCCACGCATAAGAGATAAAGGGCTAAATAAAGGAAGATTGCCTCATTAATGGTGGAAGATTCTCTAATTTTTGCTTTCAAATCGTTTCATTCGATCTCGAACAGAATTCACGATAGGAATTGATATGCACTGACTTTTCACAGCTGAAGAAGATTTCTCCGAGTCAGTGCTGACGCGGCGAACCAGTTTCTCTCTGAGGGAACTAAATGAAAAATTTTCTCGTGGAATGTGATGAAAAGTTTCCTCGCAAGTGTCAGTGATCGTTGATCGCTTCTTTTTTCTAGTTGCGACGTCGTCAGTCCGATGTAGTTCCACTGTGGTGGACTTAGTAACTGCCACCGGAATTGTGCTGTTGGTTTGCATGGCATCAGAGATGGTTTCGGACGGCTTCACAATTTCCTGAACACGATTAAGAAAGTAAAGATAGTTTGGAAACTTTCATAAAACTGCAAGCTATTAGACAAAAGGCCTTTAACTACTTGTAGTTCCATCTTCTTATCCACAAAAGTCTCGCAATAGGAAAAATAAAAAGGTAGAAACATTTGAGAAACTGCTATGAAGTATCAAGTTTCTATTCAATTGACCGTTGCTAGCCCCAGAGGCCGCCGCGCGCCGCGCCGGGCAATGCGTAGTGTCGAGTGGTCTGTGATGCAGGCCATCGGGAAGAAGAGTGCTGAATTGAATCCCTATCATGACGCTTCACAGCAGACTTTCGATGTCGATTAGTACTCAAGGTCCATCTATATAGTATCATGTGGTGATATCACGTATATTGAACTGAAAAGTTCAAAAAAACACCAAAGAACTTCTATGGAGCGTCTTGGGAAGGGTTAGAACCAACTTTTGCCATAAAAGACGGCATAGCTATGCACTCGGCACAATGGACTGCTCGTCGCCCGGGCGGCGGGGCTGGCGCCGTCACCCTGTTATAAAGGGTTATTTTGCAAGAGTCGTTATCATATTTTATTGTGCATCTCAGTACTTCTAACACTCGACCCGTTTCGTCGCATGCACCTTCCATGAAGGTTTTCAATTATTTAGAGCGGTGCTTTAACTGCTGCTTTAAGATTTCGTCTCCATAAATGACTTAGATTATGGTCAGTAAATCTGTTTGCATTCTCGGAGGAACCCCAGGTAAGGCGTTGTTGGAGAGAGTCGAGCTACCTCGTCGCTTCGTGATAGCCTGTACCCTTAACACTTGGCCATATCCCTCCCTTCTGCGTAAAAATTGTTAAGCAGATGAAAAATGGAAGTAGCTAAAGAGGTGAAAAAGAACAAATCGTTCTAAAGCATTGTTTAGTTTTGTGTAATCGATTGCCTAAGTTTCCTGCATGCTGATTTCGCCAGTATCTTACGGAAGTCAGTACAGAAAGCTTAGGTGTTCCGTTTGAGGAAACCTGACGTTTCATGAAGGTCGATGAAGTTGAAACAACGATGTGGATCAGCTAACGATCAAGTGCTCGCAATCGGCACATTGTTGCAATGTGATAATCTGATAACATGATAACATGTTTTGAGCCCTTTATGAGGTCCTACACGGCACGTACACAGTACTAGACAGCTGCTGTTTTGTCCTTGAAAGCTCATCAGTAACACGGTGCCTTTCGGTTCAACAGATCACTTGCAGGGTGATATACCTCATAAAAGGCTCAAAACATGCTATTATGTGAGCAGATCAAAGGATAAAAAGGATAAAGCTTTCGGCGTTGATCAATCCCTTAGGGATGCGCCATGCATTCGACTTCAATTTCTAACTTCGTTTGAGGTGATTGAATGCATATCTGGCCTTTACAGTGACTCGCGGTGGCCTCCCACTGAACCGAGTCAGTCCTGCTTATCCTCCCAGACAAGTCTGAGACCTGCCTGGTACCAATTTGCCGACCCAGGAGGGATGGATGGCTTGGTGAGCCATGAGGGCGAGATCGAACCACTGACCTCGTGTGCGACGCAGGGCACCTCTAACCACTGCGCCACATGCGCTCTTGTGAGCAGATTACCAGATTATTATTGCTTTTGAGCGAAGTTTGTATATACACTCGAGAGGAAAGATGTTTTTGCAATAATTTCGACTATTACGAAAAGAAGGTGTTCTTTTTCGGGTTTGCGCTTGAAGTGAGCAAGAAAACATTAGGAATGGAACACTTGATTCGTTTTAAAGGATATTCGCTCCTGTTCAAGTGGCTTTTTTCTTAAAAATAAAGACAACTTAAAAATAATAAGGGTTCGTCGTTACAGCTGTTACATATTTCCATGTTTAACTAATTCTCAAGAGTTGGAGGTACTGGAGAAAAGATCCTAACAAATTGTAAAAAGGAGTTTCAATTAGATTAAAAACAGACTTTTTTCGTCTCCATGTTACTAGACTTCAGTCGGTCATCTTTGCATTTGGATTTTTTTAGGTAATTAATTCTTATATTCTCATCTGAAATGTTTGATGTTTCAGATGGCTTTGTCGCGATCTGAAAAAAACAAGAAGAGTATTGGTAGCAAAGGTGCTTGATATTCATAAATTCTACATCCAGAAAAAAAACGACGAACCTTAGTTGATGTTGTCGATAGAAGAGAATTTCGTTTTTTATTTTTCTCAACATCAGACCAGTCTTTATCTGGAATATCGGAAGTAAGGACAAGTACTGAAGTCAATTTTAGAACGGTACCTTCTCAATGACTGTCGTTTCTATCTTTTCAATGGGCTTTCCATGTGGATCGCTACCAATTTCCGAAATTTCAGACACATTCACTGTCACATCTTTGGCTCCAGTCAAAGTCAACTTAGTTGGTTTTCCATCACTCTTGAATATCTTTTTGCAGCGGTTCCCTCTGGCGATTGATAAAGTTGATAAAGAGACTTACTTTAGAAGATTCCCCTATAGTCACCTTGTCCGCTGATTTTACCAGTGCACTTCTTGTTGTACGTTTCTTCTTCATCGAATCCTTATTCTCCTCTTCTATTCGTTCCTTTTCGCCAATAGAACGCACGGACTCCTCCTTTACTATGTTTTTTTTTACAGACGTTGTAGATCCTGGTATCCCTTTCGATTCAGCCTCCTTCTTCGTAATCTGAATGAAAATATTGTGTTTTTATTACGAGTGTTTTATTAGGACCACGCTCAAATTTCAATAGATCCTTTCATTATTATTTGAGCCAACATGTCATGTGTCTGGTAAGGGCTTCCATTACAACGCGATACACGTGTTTCGTCCTTACAGACTCGTCAGTCCGGCAGAACCTGTCGTCTTTCATCTTTTAATTAGTCATTTCTCTCGGGAGCCTACTCTTCCTACAAAGAGGTATCGAAGTAAACGTTTTACACTCTATGTCAAGTGATTCACCTAACACAGTGTATTGTACACTCGACTGCTCTTTGGCTGGTATACAACATATTATATCTTTATTTTGAGTGTTTTATTAAGACCACGCTCAAATTTCAATGGATCCTTTCATTATTATTCATTATTAAAATGATGAATGGAAATATTAAAAAAATCTCTCTCCGTTTTGTGAAACTTTTAGGCTTTCCGTACTGGAATTGTAAAGAAACTTTGTTCTATCATTCTATAGGCCTAGGCTTTCATTTTCTTTTATGTTGCCGAATGAATTCGCTACAAAGCTTGAGCCTAGGCAGGCCGAAGCCTAGGATTGCGAACGTCACCCTTATCCACTCTTTCGGCGCTCTATGAACTCCTTTCTGAATTCAAACATAGCTTCAAAATGACTTCAACTCATGTTATCATTTGACTACTAAAACTCTGTCAAAACTTCATCCACAAACCCTGCTGACTATGCTTTTTATGAATGTTGAAATTGCCGAGCTTCAAGCTGTCCAAAGATCACAGGAAATCATAGGAGAAAGCGAATGAGCCTTCTTACTTTAGGTTGAAAATGAATTTAACTACAGAGTTGTGACCCGCTGGCAAGCGTGATCTTAATTTCGCTGCCACAGTGCTCTGAAAAGTTTCAGAGACAGCAAAATTCTGTTATCAGGATGCATTTCTCAAACCCTTCGAAGAAGGACCTTTTTTGCTTTTTCCCCGAACTGTTACTAACCATTTTGAATGATTTCAATCTATGATTTTCTTCAAAACACTTCTCGTAGAGCGCTGTAACAGCGTGAATGAGATCACGTTTTACACTCGAAACCTTTTTTTTTGCTTCGGCTGTTAGGTTTTATAAAGGATCACAGTTGTGTGACGCATCTCTCAATCCTTTGACAACAAAACCAATTTCCCTTTTCGTCAAACTTTCACTAATCATTCGACAGCTCAGAACTCGGTTATTTTGATATCATGTCTGCTTTCTGAAAAGCCTTTATTAGTGAGCTGCAGCAGCGAAAATTATTGTTTCACACAAGACGCGTAGTCTTTGCTCGACAAAGTTGCATGAATGGCTATGTAGATAGGATTTCTTAACATTCGCAATAAACGCTACAGAGATAGCTAGGGTTTGTGGCTTTTAGCAGACTTTCGGCAGTTATTTGATGGCATAAGTTTAGATGATTCTAAAGATACGTTTAATTTTTGAAAGGTATTCATTGAACGTTGGAAGAGCAAAAGACATTACGCTTCCCACTTGTCAATATGAAATAAAATAAAATCCTACGCCCACAGAACGACGTAGCAAAGCTTTTTCCCATAACGTTAGCACAAAAAAGCGTAAAAAAATTCCTACGAAACAAAGGAAGAGTTTTTCCAAATGAATAACGGGAATAAGCGCGATAATGAGCGCCAAATGATGTCATGGAAGGGATCATATTCATGCCGCATGCATCACAGATGATTCATTACCAAATGCTTTACGATCTGTCCTTTTGAACTACGAATTATTATGCTTTGGCGGGTGCGTGTTTTAAGTAATGTTCGTTATGCCTCTTTACAATAATTTATGACTAAAAACACTTCCGAACGATTAAAACAATTTCGCACTTTCGTTTTCTGCTGTCAAATTTTTCCATGTGAGAATCGGAAAGAATGGATACTTTCGAATAGTGAAATAATGAAATAGTTTAACAAAGCAATACGTAGTGTTGAACGCTTCTTAAAAAGCGTGTATTTTTAACTTATTTTCCTATTATTATGCTTTACACTTAGATTATACCTGGCAAGTATTAGTGTTGTTCTGCTCAGTAGCCGACCTTTCTATCGCTTCGACGTTTTTTTTTGGAGAAATGTGTTGCACCTAAGTAGCGTATTTCAGGAAGATACGAAGTATGAAACCGTTAATGACAATACGGTGTGTTTTCAAAGAGAATCTTTCAAACCTTTTTTTCTATGCTCGTTTTTCGCTTTTTCGTACTTGTTGATGTTAACGTAGTTGTAGTCGTTCTACTCTCCGTTGTCATCGGTAATGCCTAGATTTTTTCGGTTCCTCTATCTTCGTGTGTGGTTGTGCCTCTCTTGAAAATAGAGCTATGTCACGTAAGAGTGTCTCTACATTACATTTTGTTTTGACAATAAATCCTATTCTTTTATAATCTGTTATTATACAGTAGTCCTATATCTATAAAAAAGGGTGAACTCTGTTCTACAAAAACACTTGCCTTTGCTATCTTTGATTTCTACCTGCCGAAGGTTCGAATTCGATGCAACGTCTAAATCAGAGCGAGGAGCACAGTTATCAAACTTCATATTTCATGATTCACTTCACCTAGCTTGCCTTGTAATTGGACCTAAATTTTTTTTCGAATATGTGCTACGTGTAAACTATTTTTCTGAGAGGCTGCCCAAGCACCTGTTTTAGTTCTGTAGTGGTATCAAAGTCCTTACAAAGTTTGTCATCAGCAGGTGTGGAGCCCTAAAAACATCGTAGTAATCTCATGGAATGGGATAATAGGCAGTCAGCTCTAATCAATAAAAGACTTCCTCTTACTACTTCATTCAAACATTTTTAGCGAACGAGTTCGCTCCTACACTTTTATAGAGTTCGCAGCTTCTTATTCTAGATAGATTTGGCGCTTATTCGGGCTGCGTTTGGTTCCTGTGTTTTATTTACTTTATTGAGCACTTTTTTGTTTCAGGCGGAATAATCTGATTCCAAACTCAATTTCCTATAAAGTGTAGATTACAGTGCAAAATCTGAGAAAATCACTTTGAAAGAGGTTTTTTGGTCTACGCCCTGTTATTACGAAAAGTGAGGATCTCCATATTTTGGTAAGAGGAGAATATTGAAAATTATTTTTTTTAATTGCTGGAGGTGTTTTTTTCTGGCTGACTAAAAGCAGTAAGAAATTGTAGGCCACAAATAGAACTCTTACCTTATGCAAATTTGCAGCCCTCGTCTTTGCACTAGGTGAAGACGATGCAGCTGTTTTGGTTGTTTTACAGTCACTCTTTGCCCGTAGTACCTCGTTTGAATACTTCTCAGGTTTTTGCCGTTCTACAAATCTCGATATCTAGTCGTTCCAGAGAGAAATTCATAATCAATATTTTCTAGAGTATGATAATCTCGTGTTCTTATAAATGAGAATGAGTTGCCAGTCTTCTTCTTAAAGAACAAAATAACGGCTGGCTCTCATTGAACTTTGAAGGAGCAATAAATATAGCAGAAGTAAACTCGCCTTCACTTTTCGAGCCTTTTTGAAGTAGTTTTGAGTCTGTGACGAGATTAACCGATATTGGATTTACACAAGCGTTGAGTTTCAACAGCCTCTCATGAATGGAACTTCCAGGTTTGGGTGAAATCTAAGATTTTGTAAATGATGGCATTTCTACATACATATCTGTCGTAATGGTGCACGCATTGAGAAATATCGTAAAGAGCTACCGTCTTAATTCCGACCGCAGCCTCTTGTTGGCCTACAGAAACATTAGCATCGGGTTGTTTTTTCAGAACTGATGTAGTCAAAGACCCTGGCTGAGTCGAAGAAGCAAGTGGAGGCTGCAGAATAGTGGCAAGATTTTCTTCAGGCTTCTCTTTCTTTCGTAGGGCTCCCTGAATTTTCTCTCTTTAGGAAAAACTACGTTTAGGAGTCGATGCAGTCGCAGAAGCTGCTAAGTAATTAGTATTTTTGAGTATTCAATATATCAATTAACATATCAAATATTGATAGACATATATTCCACACACCTGCCGTGTAGGTTTTTTTTCTTCCACAGTGCGATTTTCTTTTGCGCTGTCTCCGCTTTCACTGCTTCCAAATCGTTGCATCCGTATCGGAGTGCATTTGTCTAATTCACCAATTACGATTTTTGGCGCACCGAGCACTGTCTTTCTCGGAGGCACGTTGATTATTGTCTCCGGATCCGACGACTTCCTCACGCCCAGTGATCTTTCATCATCTGATGAAGCTGTTTTTCTAGATGGCGAGTTTTTGGTAGATAAATCACGTGACTTGTTATCGATGACTGTGGTGGTCTCGTCAAGACTGATACTGGTGCTGAGAACATTCTGCGACGCTGGCGCCGTGGATTTCTTCTTTTTTGTTGTTGATTTTGTTTTCATTGTGATCGTTGGGTGCGGTGGCCTTGTAGCAGAAACATCACATAAAAATGTCTTGTTATCGTCTTGGGATTTTCTTCGTTTATTCTCAGTCCTAAGTGTGGATTCTGTCGATATGGATCTGCCTTCAGGTAGTGTTGATACTAGGTTAACAGTAGATTTTTTCAGAACATTATCCGTACTATGACCGCGTTTACTTACAAGTGAAGTAATGTTATCAGTGATTGTGCTGATGGTTTCGTACGATGCAGACTTTCTCGATGGATCAGTTATTATCACTTCGGGAACAGAAAATTTCTGTTTACTAGAAATCGTCTTGCCAAGTGTTTTTGATGTTGTTTGCACTGGCGTGAGGTTTTCCACTGTGGTTTTTGATACAATCTTTGCCATAGCGCAGACTGAATTCTTCGATACTGTCTCTTCTCCCTTAACAGTGTTCTCTTCATTCAACATCCTTGGAGGCTTTTTGACAGTCACCTATAATGATTCATAATGCCTTTAAGAAAAAAAACTTTTTCTGAAAAACACTATGAAAAGTCATTGAAACAACTGTAAACGCGTGTTCTTCTAAACAGCCCCTGCTGCAATTCTGTTTACTTCTAGCATTTTCTGGGAGCGACTCTCTACTTTTTAGCTTCCAAACATTGTTCTGAATTTAATCAACCACATAACTGATGGACTACAATCTGTTTGTGGTGAGCTTAGCGACGAAATTCCAATCAGAGAAATAATAACTATGGAGATACTGAAGAAGAGTGACCGTCATATAGATTCGCGTCACCGCCCATCACGATAATCACCCTTAATGTGTTGCCAGGGCACCTACTGCTCTTATGTAAAAAACAGAGATCAGATATCACTGAATATGTTTTGTGAAGTATAGCTGCTATTTTCTTTGCTGATTCTTCTTTGTGAAATGTGATAAACTATGACGAATGAAAAATATGCAACTGCTAATGATATAAGTCTTGGTGACATGGAAAACTGTTACCGCATCTTAGTAAGGACCAAATACCGAAAACTTTCAAGTAGTCTTCATTGAGCACTGTATTGATAGGTTGTAGAAAAAGCCCAGTTGAGACGCCTGAGAAAATGACTTCACCATATATTTTACGTGAAATTTAGCTCGTAAGAAAGTTGTTTTCTTGCGCATCGAACGATGTATCATTTATCTACACAATCTTCAAAATGGAACTGTCCAAAAAAGGAATTCGTCTGCTGCTCCATTTCCACTACAAATTCGGTGTCAACGTTTTCGAGGCCCATTGACAAATCTGCAAGGCTTATGGTGACGAGATTAGCGATGTCTGAATGATGTGCTGCCGGAAATGTGGCTGAATTATCTTGATGTAGAAGGAGACTACTTCGAGTATCAATTTGTCCCTTGTTTAAGCATAATTAGTGTACAAATAAAGTTTTTCTATAAATCTGAAAAAAACCACGGAACTTTTTCTACAATCTAACTGTACACCACAACTCCTTTCATGCACTTTACCTCCGTATAATTGAATTCATTACAAGATGAAATTTGGAGCTTAAAAGTTTAGGGTTATCATTGTCAAAACAGCACCTTCGAGAAATCTGGTGACGGAAACTTGGACATACGCAGGCGGAAACGGCGAGAAACATTAATCAGGTATGAGGCTAAGGAAGTGTTAACGAACGGAGAGTGTGATATTGGTTCAAGAAATCTCGCAGTGGCGATCTCGAAATTGAAGGCGAGGGTGCCCACAATAGTCCATCTGAGTGACGACGGTGATTTGGAAGCCTTAATGGAAGCAAAGAATTCGTAGTTGGTACTTCTCCTATCAATGGCGGTGGCTTGCATATTTGCGTTAGCCTCCCTCTAAGTCCAAGAAGACGTTTTAGGGCAAAAAAAATCCATTTGTTCGCTTTATTATTTCCTATATTTGGTGCAAATTCATCAAACTCACCCTTTAACCACTTAAGCCGTGATTTAGAGGTAGACTATATGAATATTTATTAGATATAGGAAAGAAAAGAGAGAAAAAAGAACGAGAGTGCATGTAGCGCAGTGGTGTGCCCTGCGCCGCACACGAGGTCAATGGTTCCACCCCGCGCTCATGGCTCACGAAGCCATCCATCCCTCCGGGGTCGGTAAATTAGTGCCACACTGATCTCAGACCTGTTTACTAGGATAAGAAGTACTGACTCGGCTTAGCGGGTGACCACCGCGAGTCACTGTAAAGGTCAGATATGCATTCAATTACTTCAAACGAAGTTTGAAATTGGAGACGAATGCATGGCGCATCCCTCAGGAATTGACACCCGGAAGCTTTATCCTTCTTTTATCTTTTATAGGAAAGAATAAACCGAATAAATGGATATGATTTGATGTAGAACATTTTTAGGCCCTTAGGAAGGCGAAATCGCCAAAACGTAAAGCCATTGAATTTCAAAGGAAAAGTACCAACGTCGCGCAACTTTTGTCACAAAAAAGACAGCTTGTGAGATATTTCTCAGTATTTGCGCCAAGGTTTAGTAAAAGCTAGAGTTACAAAATGTTGTACTCACATTATTCTACAATTTGCATAGTAAGTCAGAGTATGCGTCTGCATTTTTTCGTAATGTCTAAAGAGCTCTCAGAAAAGCTCAACAAAATCAGAGGAGACCCAGAAAAGCTCAACAAAATGAGCCACACGAACTGAGTGATACAAAAAAATGCTGTCTTGGGATACCGTCGATGATTCTCTGCAGAGCTGGAACCATCCGCTTCTTGACTCTACTGTAACATGCAAAACGAATCTCGTGTGATAAACGGCAATGGTACAGGGACTGAACCGCGATAAAGCTCCGCAGTATTCTCTATTTCAATTTCGTCTCGAAAGAAGAGTATAATCCTGGCCTCTTCTTGTTTCTTCATTCTACAGTTGGTTTAATGATCTATAAGAGATTCCTGAGTCCACGTAAGGAAAATTACGCTCAACAAATCCATGACCTACACAAGAAACTACAACAGCTGTGCCTCGCACTGACCAACAGTAAGGTACTTTTCATTCTCAACGATAACGCACGGCCAAATATCGCACACCCCGACGCAGCAGAAAATGGAAAGACCACGCCTAATCCATCATATTCATCAGTCTCGCCTACCGTTTACCACTTCAAGCAACTCCGTGACTTCCCGTATTGAAAATGCTTCCGAAACCAAGCGGAGGCTCAAGCTGCCTTTGACAACTTCATCGCCTCCAAAAGTCGAGAATTTTGAGTAGCTGGTAGATACAAGCTTTTTCTCGTAACGCGTAACAAAAACATTCACATTCTAATGACTTTGGTTCCATTAATAAAGTTTTTACTGATTTAACAATACTATTTTAAAAATACGAAATTCAAAGCGGATGCTGAAACCCGACTTCCAGAAGAGTACCCAACATTTGAAGCACTTATTTGAATTGCTCTTCAACGAGCATGGGTCTTTCACGTTGTTCACAAGTATCGAGCATTCTACTGACTTAGTTTAACACGTTGCGGACCACGCTAATATTTCGCCTAGCACGCGACGCGGTCACCGGTTGGCTGGTGTGCTCTGGTGAGAAGTGGTAGTTTTCTATTGGAACTTAGATTTTTTTCGCCACTAAAAAAGACTTACCTCTAAGAATAAAGGAACGTAGAGAAAAAGACCTCACCAAAGGCTATGTGTAGCATAAACAATGCGAATTTTTCCTTTAAAACACGTTTTAAGGGGGAAAATTCTTAAATTTCCCAAATTCATCAGTGCGCTCACTTTCTATCTCTTCTCCAAGTACAAACTGAGAACACGACATATAAGCTTCTTCTAGGATTCGTACATAATATAAAACGCGTTCTCAGTGACAATTCCAAAGCGTTGTCAAAATAAGTGTGAAAAAATGAATATGAACGCATTGCTATCCCATTAATGTGGTGTTCGTATTGAAAAGCATGGATTTTCAGGGACCACTAGGCACTGTTTTTACTAAGACTATGCTTATAGGAAATCAACCACTAATATTCTATCCTTTCGTGGCGATAGAGTGACTCCAAATCAAATTTATACCAGAAAAGTATCACTCAGGTAAATACATCAAACTACTATAAACCGATTAATTTTACTAAATTTGACGTCAGGAAAAAGCTGCAACTTTGACTCAAATTAGATAAATCGTGTGATAATGTAGATCCTGCATATATTTATAGGCACAGAATAGAATAGTTGTACTTGAAAGCTTGAAGGACACGAAGAACACAATGCTGATTGTATTCAACTCTTTGCTTCCACAATTTTGCTTTCAAAATGTCATTAGAAAGCAACATGTAGTCCACTTCACGCAGGTAACTCTCATGATGTTTTCAAAATGTACCCTCATGAGACGCAGTTGAAAGAGCGCTTTGAATTGACCATAATTTTATGAATACTCACTAGTTTCAACCTTTATTCACCACTTCCTGATGAATAATATAGAATCTTGGACAAGTCGGATTTTGTTAATTCGCTAACTACTAGCACTTCTTGTCGTGTACTATCATTGAAAAATATACCTTATTTGATTCTTTTTCACCAAGACGAATCGCAGATGACATTTGAACTGGAGGACTTCGTGGTTTACCGGGTGAGCTTGATGCACAATTCCTCCTCTTTCTACTAATTAAGGTTTGCTGTTTGTCCTCGCCATTGACCTCGATAAACCCTTTCGTCTCTTTCATAGTGTCCAACTTCGAGGAGCTGGCAGCCTAAAACTACGTGAAGGCGCACAAAAATGCAGAATAAAGTCATCAATTGTATAGTGCAAGCAAATACCAAGATGTGCACTCACTTTCTCAAGTTTTACGATATTTGAAGTTTTCGTGTCTTCCTTGGAACTGACGGCTTGAGAAGCCTGGAATTCAAGACGGCTTTGACTCTACTGAAAATAGCCCAAATGTAGTAGTTCATTTACCTGTTTCTGATTTTCTTCAGCTATTTTTAATAGCGGTTCAAAGTATTTTAGTCCACTTTGACTCATGCGACCCTTTATCATGGAACGCAATCTGTTCACTTCTATGAGGAATTTCACATAGATGAACATGCGCTGAAGAAGAGAAAAGTTGAGGATAGGAGAAAATGCTAGCGTTTACATGAGTTTAGTGAAAGCTCACAGTACATATTATACTTGGGCAACCGTCAAACAGTCAAGAAGGATACGTTTTTTGTAGAGTATGGATCGTTTGTTTTTTGAGACATAATGACACTATAGTGAAACGGCATGGCTACCGATAGAGCTTGTGGTTCTTTTCCGTTAGACGACACGAGATGAAGAAACGACCCCTTTTGCAAGACATTAACTTGCCACAAGAGTATCAGTGATCATTCAAAAGCTTAAATTTTTTGATGCGTCACCTGGGTGTTTCTTGAGAAGAACCTTTTATGACGATGTAAAATTCAAAATAAAATTATATTTCACATCGGTTGCTCAATCACTACTACTTCGCCTGAAACACGGAAAACAAATGAACGTGTTGAGGAAATCTATCATTATCACAGTCTTATGCTTCGTCTGGAGTTTATTTAGAAATGGAGAGAAACCAAACCGGATAGCAAAATCGCACATCATATACTTGACGCCATCGATCAATTGGCATGTTGAAAGAGCGGACAGCCCTCTTCCCCGGAAGATTTTTTCGAAAAACGGCTACGTAGTGCACTAGCCAGAGATTTAAGCTTCCGAATGATTACTAAACTCTTACGATAAGTTCTTGTTTAGAGAGAGGCGTTGTTTCTTCGACCCGTGCCGTGTAAAAGGGAAGTATCGACTTTTTGATATTTCTAGCTTCATTTCTAATATCTTTGATAAAATCCGCAACCAAATCATTTCATGCTGCTATGCAATTGGGAAGATATGATGGATAGTTTTGATTTGATTCAAATTTCATTTCTCATTTTCCTTTCCTTAAATGGGAACCTAAAAATTTTATGGTTTTAAAAGCATTTGAATCATATCGAGATGTTTTATAATAGTTGCTGAAGGCGATTCTTATTGTTATAAAAGAATCGTTGTGCAACAATTGAAAGTGTCATTAACGTCTCATAAAACACTAGTATTAGTCATAACAGAATACAGGCCACTATGCAGTTCCTTGCATAATTATGAATGAAGCAACCAACTAATTTTTACTGAAACAAAAGAAGACAAATCATACTCATTTTTACAGATTGTTGAAGAAAAAAGAAGAAATCTTGTATTTGAGAAACAAAATAACGTAAAGAATAACTCAAGAGAACATTGCTGTAAATGTTATGCATACATGCATGTCCTCATTCACTAGAATTTCCTTGATGAAATGTATTTTATTCTGTTCTGGATCAATTTTCCACAATTCAGGATTCAGCGCTGATAATGTTATGTGAACACATCCACTTGAATTTCATAGATGCATGCTGTGCACATACGGTGTAGACACAATTACAATAGATGGTGAAATTTTCTTGAGAAGAACTCTAATCCACTCACCATGTAGAAGAAAGGTATCTGTAGATTGAAATATATTAATAGATTTATATTATTGAAATTTCATGCCTTTGAATTCGAAAGAATACATGTTTAACATAAGTTCCTCTGTTTGAATTCAAATAAAATACTTATGAAGTGGATGAATGAAGGCAGAATAGCAATAAAGTGATACCTTGATTCAACTCAAAATATCAGCTTGCTTGAACCATGAAACTGGCCCCTCTTCACGAATCATGTTAGCTCATTAGAGTTTTGTTTCATCTCATTTATCAACTACCACCATTCGACAGAGTATGTTCTGTGAATGATTTCGTCTAATAGTATCACAATGTGGTTAGAGATCGTATGCAGTTGTGAAGGTGGTTAACGTAAACAACAAACACGCCCATCGACGTGCACAGTTGCGAAGGTGGACTTTTCATAGATTCAGAACCAATTCTTCCGTTATCTGCGACAAGTTCGATGACGGACGAAGACGAAAGTCCCCAGCACATTTCAAATTCGATATTAGACTAAAGAAAGGGGTCATGCTGCCACTTTGAAAGGTTTTCGCTGATCTCATTGTTAAACCTCCATGACAAAGAACTAGGTTTAGCAAATTGACTGCCACCATATCAATCAACGGCTGTGTACTTCATTGGTCGACAGAAAGGCACCAATTTTCACCTACGATGTCGTGCGGTCGCCTGTCATCTACCGACATTGTAGAAGTTGAACGAGTTAGGCTACAGGACTCTGCCTCATTTACCGAACGAGCCAGATCTCTAACCTATCGATTACCACTTCTTCAAGCGCTTCGATGTCTTCCTACGTTTGCTTCAGAAATTTATACAGAGCGCGAGACCGCAATCAGCTACTAATTTTCTCTCGAAAAGGAGATCCATGATAAATGGTGTTAATTATCTTGTTTCCTGTTGGTAAAACTGTGTAAATCCAGTATTTGTTATTTTGATTAATAGGGTTTATTGAAAGCAGAGATATACCACTTTGGACAGTGTTGAAATCCGACATTAATATCCGAAAAACCTACTCCATCTATGTTGAATTATCAACTTCTCAAGCCTTCTAAGTAGCGAAATTCATCATAATTGCCAAAAACGGGAATCGCCCCTTATGTGCGTTACACAAAGTCCATTTATTGACCAGTAAGCACTGTTTTTTTTCATTCTCAGTTGATACAGTGGGTAACAATCACCATTGAAATGGGTGATTTTAGGATTTATCAAACTATATTCAACATATGTAGCGATGTATACAAGTTCTGACAAGTGTGCCGCGCCAGGTGAACTAGAGGAAAAAATTATGTGATACAGAGCAGCAAAATTATCCGATAAAGCAAAGTCTCTCATGTTCTCTGATGCTCATGTTTGAATAATAGACGATCCAACATGTTTTCGTCTTCGCAAAATCGGCCGCAATTGCATAAAAATTGAGTAAAGTTTTTTGGGAATTATGTTGTGAGAAGCAATCTAGTCAAATGCCTCTATAGAACATTTGATTCACTACGAATACGATTCTTTGAATTCTAATGGCTTTCATTCAAATTGATATTGTTCCCTTTTTCTTAGTTTTTTTTTTTATTTTTTTAGACTTAGTTATTCTCCATCACGCGTGCATCTGTCTGTGTGTGCCAAATGTTGCGAGTATGCCAAACATTCCTTTTGATATTTCGTGACTATACTGGAAAATTTTTCTAAGTGTTATTAGAGAGCCACTGATGGAAAAATCTCAGCTAGGAGTGCAAAACTGAGAGCAAACGTTGTAGATGTATCATGCAAAGAAAAGCCTCTTCGCTTTATTTTAAGGTAAATATGTAGAGGTTTGGAAACAGTTTCCTCCACTTCCATCAAGTAATTAGGCCGTCTTCAATACGTTTTTGGAAACTCTTAAATTGCGCAGACGTGCGAAACAATTTAGGTACGCTACGCCTCTAATTTTGATGAAATGCACTGACATCAACTAAAGCTCGCCCAACTTCCTCTCTTACAAGTAGACGATAAGCCATCACCATGTCCAGTGATTTTTGAGCTCGACCAAGGCGTTGAAAAACTTGTGGTCCACGCATTGGCTTTGGTGGATCACTTTCCCCAATATACTAGTGCGAGATATTTTTGCTTCATCAAATATTTAACTTTATCCTAACAGCACTGTTTAGTAGGAATTACAGATCCTAAATCCGCTGGCACGCAAAGCAGGGTATCAAGTCTAGATGTAGCCAGAGCAGAGAAGCATTTTTAGTTAGGTTGCTTTTAGAATGACAACGACTGAAAAAACGGAATGACTGTGATGACTTTTTTAAATATAGAACTGGTTGATTAAAAAGTCGAGTTATTCAAATTGCAAAATTCATCTGAAATTTGTTAGCTGTTGAATTGTTAGGTGTGTGTTAAAAAGTAGATAGGACGCCGTGGCCGAGTAATTGTTATGCTCGTCGCGGCGCCTGTGGAGTCGAGCTCCACCGCCCTTCGACTCTCTCCGGCCCTATTAAATGCCACAGCTAGGCTCTCCTCAAGATTACAAGGACACTCGCTCAACCAGTAATCTACGATGTTCAAGAAGAAGACGAAAAACGAATTGAATGCTAGAAGTACTGGAATCTGCACAGTGAAAAAGAATCACTGTGAAGACGGATCAATTAAGTACCAAAGAATAGTAAATTGTGTGCAAAAGGTGATGATTGTTGAAATCACGTGTTGAAGTGAATGCGAATTACAAGTACAGCGAACAAATTGTAAGTTTCAAGTTGCATAAACCTTATAGGACATGAATATCAATTTCATTAGGTGAAACTCTTAAAGTACAATACATATAGCAACCTTGCAATATCAGGATGGGGTTGAAAATAAAAAGCATTCTGTGGAAACTTATAAGATTAGCCACTTTCTCTTCGACAGATAGCTGTCTAAGTGAAGCCGAATCACAACTACACCACATTTTGATCAAAGTTATTGTTTGTGATTACTACTGGAAGTTCTGTTTGAAGAATTTCAATTGTTCCACTTGTAACTTGTATGTAGAGACTTCCACACGCTTGTAGTTGAGGTAAGGTGTATGTGCATATGCATAGATTGTAAACTTCATATTGCTTACTACATGGTTCCAGGAGCAATTTTCAACACTCTATTACACTTGAGGTACAAGAGGTATCAAGAGTAGGATGGATAGCAGATTAGGATGGATAGCTGTTTTTATGAAGACAGACTGAGTTGAAGCGTATCAATGCATGGATATTTCGCAAGCACAGAGTCAATCTGGAGATATTACCTTAACGCTTATCACTATATCATTGCGAAAGCTTTCTAAATGTTAGACTCTAACATATAAGTACTATATAGACAACTCTGTTTCTTCCCCAAGTGTAAATGTCTCTATGGTCCAAGCTTTCTTCAACTGCAACCGTCTCACCCAACGAAAAGAACTTGATTAAAAAAGACGTCACTCGTTAGTTATCAGCTGAGAACTTGATAAAAAGACACATTTCGTGGACAACGATCGGTACAGGCTTCGTATCGGACGAGCTATTTACGATTAAGTCTTATGAAACACTTCTGGGAGCCAAAATAAACCATCGGAAAAAAATGGTCCCTATGGAGGCAAGACCAGTCGCTGCATTCCCTAAGGAGAGCCCCTATAGAGAACACATCTATGACGTAATTGTTAACGGAGATTGTATTGTGCTGTAACAGGAAATCATAACAGAAGGAAAGTCATGAACTCTCGATATTGTAGATATTCTTCAAAGGTCTGCGCAGTGATTATGGCCACAAAGTGCTCTTAAAAAGAAAACTCTATGGTCATCAGGAAGGTTCATCTGCCAACTCATTTAGGCGGAAAATTAGATAAAAAACCAGCAAGGTCCAATTAAAGGAAAATGGAGCCGCCATGATTCGTGAAGACAGGGTTATACAGATCCTAAGTAGTTCATCATTATCAAGTAAGGCATCAAATCAGTATGTAAACGGCGTTTAGTGAACATTCGTGGGTCCCATCAAATAATCGCATACAGTTTCGTTTTATAAAGTTTGTTCTTTTTCGAGTTGGGGAATAATGAGCTTTTTTGAATAAGGCAACAACGATAAAATAACTTTCTTGAACCAACCCTCAGTTTTCGCTTAGCGTTATATCGCAGCATTTGCCGGTTATCCATAACTGGGCCATCAGCAGGTTGTTCCAGATTCGCGTCGCAACTGACCTTTGCTCGGTGTGTCGAAATCCACGGATGCGCCAAGCACTCCTTTGGCAGCATTCGTTCCCTAATAGTCGATTGATGATTTTGAAAAAAAAAGAAACTTTTCATTCTCTTTATTTCTTTCAGACATCTATTTGCGAATGTTTGCGATAAATTAGTGCAAATATCAGTGATATGTAAACATATTACCAATTTCACCTTTGGTAGGGCACTTTCATCAACAAGGTATTGCAAAAATCATGTTAAAAAATCAAAACGACACAAACTTTTTGCATAACCTATCGCTTTTTAACCTAAAATCAAAACAGCTTACCTTAAACAGAGATTAGGGTTTGCCTATTTTTTGTAGCTACTATAAATTACTACTATACTTTCAATGTCATGAAATTAACTAAACGATCTTAAAAGAATTGAGGTTGAATGCTGATTGACGCACTCTTTCTTGTAGACGATGAGTCGTGAAATAAAGTCCCTGGCTTCACTGCTAACTGCGTCAAACTCCTCAGTGAACTCCCAGACACCCTTCTCCACATTACAGTACGTTTCAGCGATGTTTTCTCCTAGAAACGGAGAATAGCCGGATAACCTGAAATGGTTTTTTGGAAGATCCCAGTGTCTTTCACATCTGACATCTTTCTTGGACTAGTTCGTGATCTGACTGCAGGAAAAATATCGTCAAAGTGAATCTCACTGTTATCAAAGATTTTATAACACTGAACCGACCTTATTTCAATCTCAGCATTACCATGTTTCAATACCTTTTGTAAGATTTGGCTAATACACGAGGTTAATAAATAAGAATTACTCGGTCAACTTTTAGACGCTTTCTTCTTTTTCTAAACCGATGAATCGAGTCGATTATTCACAGTCGTTCTTCCTCGTTGTAGGTCTTAGCCTAATCAAAGAAAAGCTATCGTTGGTAATGTTCCTGAGGTTGAAGGTCAAAGAAAAGCTGCCGTCGGTATTGCTCCCGAGACTGAACGAAAGTCGGTTCTCAAATTACTAACATGCTTTGGCACTAGCTGATAATGATACCGGCTGTTGCGGGATAAATTACTTGAAGGAGGCGAGTGTGTTTTACTACTTTCAACGGGTAATTACCATAACATTCATCTTGTATATAAGGACATCGCCGAATGAGGATCTTTATTTGAGCGGAGGTCCACAGGAGAAATTTGACTTGAACTACAAGGAGACTAAGATCCACAACGAGTACGAACAACTGAGGGCAATAAACTGAAATCACCGGTTCTGAAGAAAATGGGAACGTTGAGGTGTTAGGCAAATAAATCTTATCAGCCCCGTGTGTTAGTTAAATTATAAAAGAAGTGTCAAGTTGGAAGCTTCTGAGTTTCCTCTAAACAACCGCAATTCTTTATCGATGTTCCAGTTATGCCGAAAATATTCACATATGTTAGATGCTAAAACAGGAACAGGTCTCATAGGTGATGAAGACGTCATAATGCGTCATAATAGCGTTTTGTGATTACTCATAAGCTGAGAATGTTGGGTCGAAACGCTGTGGGTGTTTCGTAAGCTCGAAAGAACAACAATGAGTCACTGGCGCGTAATCCCCCATAAGATGGCTCTTTTTTTAACAAATCAGTTTTAGTGTTAGTCATAATCAGCCAAGGAAAGAGACTAACTGCTTTAAATACGAACAATATCGCAAGAATACATCGTAATGACTCACAGAATGTAGGTAATTACGCCAACACTCCACATGTCAGTATGATAGTCGAGTTGTTCATACTTAATAACTTCTGGCGCAGCAAATTCGGGTGTACCAGCCATGTAGCGAAGTTCCTACAAAGATATTTTAGATGTCCGGTTTCTCCTCAAGGTTTTCTTGCTCTCGAACTGATTTCATTTTCCTTCCGCCCTGAATTTTTGCTGGATGCTGTTCTGAGAAAACCTAGAGTTATAGACAAGATGACTAGATTAGCTCAACATGGTTGAAGTGACCATACCTCTTCTGTTATTTTTATTGTTGTTATATTGAAAGCATGTTTCCTTCAAAGGAAATAAGTCAACACTTTGCACATTGCTCTAGCGAATCTCTTTGTTGATAAACTAATCTTTTTTTTTTCTACAAGACGAACTTCTTTTACTGAAACCGGCTTTCTCAAACCATGTATTTCGAATCTTTGAAGCTCTTTTCAGGCCTTCTCCCTTATTTTTGAACCGAGCAATAGAACGACAAACTCACAAGGGTGTTAGATGTACAAATATGACTCTGCCGCTTTTTTTTCTTGCTACAATAGTAATAAAAATCAAGATATGAAAATTCTCTTTTCTTTATCTGAAAGTGCGTTACAAACGCTATCTAGTTACGTTCTCTATATCCAAATAATTCTATATGATGGTTTTCATGGGACGTTGAAGATGACAACTTTTCTGTTCAAAAAGGGCCATCATTTTATTTGCTAATTTGTAATCGAATTTTGTAATTACAAGTGCTAATATACCTGTGGCAATGTCGGAAGAGCAAGGCGGTTAGGGTAAAACCTCCTAGAACCTCCGACCTCAGCTCTTTCATCACGTTTTCGATTGATTTTTAACACGAAGTTGAGCATTATCATGCAGTAAATTTACGAAATTGGTGCCGTGTTGGTTTCTAATATGATTTTTGCAATTGAATTGCCTAGTGTACCCAATATCGTTAACCTACGCATTTTCTTGCGACCAGTTTAGTATACATCTTGCCTGCCCTTGCTCTAGAATGAGCTCGCTTCAAGCTCCATTAATTTTGTGACCCGCTTCACTAGCATTTTCCCCTACGCTTCATTGGTGCATGAGTAGTAAGTGAGTTTGTTCCCACGAGAGCTCCATCTTGAAGCAAGTACAGGCAAGTTGTTTTATTCTCAAGGAAATATGCAATTGAAAAATACAAACCAAGCAATTTCAAATACTTTTGTTTAATAGATCTGCAAAGTAAAGTTTCCGCAAATTGCGTTTTCAGCTACAAAAGTCCTCATTTTCAAAGTCCTCTCAAAACCATCATGTGAAATCTTTTGTACATGAAAAACATATTGATAAATAGTGCTTTTAACGCACTTTCAAACAAAAAAAGAATTTGCATATCTTTATTTTTACAGTTAGTGCAATAAAAAAAAACGGTTCAGTCAAATCTGTACACCTGATAGTACGCCGTATCAAAACTGATTACCGATTACTAAATCCATACCTAATCTAGTGAGATAAACAAGCTCATTGTGGTTGGTTTGTCATGAAGGGGTTAAGAGCTAAATTGACTTCTCAACAACTAACAAATACGTTTTACACTCTATGTCAAGCGAAATTTTTATCTAACACAACAGAGTGTTTTTGCACTCGATTGCTAGCTGGCTGGTATTTTTTTTCGTATTATACCTTTCCTTCGAGTGCTTTATTAAAACCACGCTCTATGTAAGGGAGCAGAGCTCCCGAGAGAACTGACTTCAAAAATACCGAAAGACGACGGGTTCTGCCCGACTGATGAGTCTGTAAAGACGAAACACGTGTATCGGGCTGTACAAGAGCCCTTACCAGACCACATGACATGTTGGCTTAAATAATAATGAAAGAAACTAACAAACAATCTGCTGTCGAATTTAGCTAAAAACCTCTCTCAAATACCGCAGTAACTCCATTACTAAGCATTAACAACAGTAGTTCAATTGACAATCACCTACTTGAGTTCCATCATAATATCGTGCCAGACCAAAGTCGATTAACTTTATTCGATTTCCCTTTTGTGAGACGCACATAATATTTTCAGGCTAAAACAAAGCGGAACTCTTTTCATAGATGAACACACTCTTAATAAAAAAGACCTGAATGTCTAATTTTAGGAAAAAAAAACCTTGATATCTAAGTGAAGAATATTTTGCTCATGTATGTAGTCAATAGCTTCACAAAGCTGACATATAATCATCACTACGGCCAATTCGGTAAGTACATAATTCTCGTCAGCAACTCGATCGAACAGCTCTCCACCTCGTACACTGAAATTTATCGTCGTTCATCATGCGGTGCATAAAGACTGTGGTGTAAAAGATGAGACTTTTTTTGCCTACAAATAATGAGGAGACCACATACAAGCTGTATTTGCACTTAAGGCAAAATTTCTACAACAAACTTCGTTGTACTTCGCTTTCTTTTACTGCAGAAAACCTCTTTCTTTTTTTTTGATAATTTGTTTTTGGTGCCTTCGAAAGTGGCGGATTTATTCTTTTTCCGCCGATGAAAATCATTCTATAGTAAAGCTGTTTTTAGCGTAACTCTTATCGACTTATTTGTTTGATTCTCTGGAAATTCGCTAGACGAAGTCAACACAAGGACAAATTACGATCAGCGAGATGAAACTGAGGTGAAATATAGGCGATTGCACGTTTGACATATTATTTTGAACTTCTTAATGATTCAAAGTCGAACGAAATGAAACTTTAGGCGGCTGTTTAACGTTTCAATCCGTTCGGATCAATGGGAGTCCATATGTTGAGCAATAGAACTCACTTAAACAGAGAATGAAACAATAAAGTAATAATGAAATGGTCATATGAGAGTTGACCGTCGTATTGTTTGCCAAAAAATATGTTATAATGAAATTTGATTTCCGATTCAAATTATTTTAAGCAAAAGTTCGGAAACATTTCGAATATTTTCAATTTCTAGAAAAGCTATAACAATTCCAACTCTGCAAGGGTTATATAACCATGGGCATTGGTTAAGGATAATATACATTTATGGTTCTCTTACAACACTGCAAATATTTCATACATCTCCATTATTAGCACAACTTCGTTGTTTAATGTGTAGAAAGCATCATAGATTTGAGCTATACGAGGATGTCGGAGTTGCGTGAGTATGGCGACTTCGCGCTCGACCTCTTGACGATCTGCTTGCTAAAATTCGTGATTACATACGAGTCTTCAGCTGTTTCATCGAAAAATCTATCAATGATCTTTGAATCTCTATCTCTATTCTACCTCAGTCTGTCACTTTGAATACCGATTATATAGCGATCATACCTTTTTAAGTCTTATGACTTTTGCCGCGAATTCTTGACCGCTTGCCTTTTCTCGAACTTCATAAACTTTGCCGAATTTACCACTAAAATTGGAAAGGAGAAAAAACTATCATTACTTTTTGTGAAATACGAAATGGAGCAAGTCCTCAAATTCTACAGCAGTCATCATCTCATATAACAGAAATCCTAACTAATGAATCAAAAAGTCTCTATGTGGGTTCACTGCACTTTGAGAAAACCTCCATAAACTTCTTTGACATACTCTCCAATCTGTTTACTACATTCATAGCACTGGTCGAATTTCACATTTGAACGAATCCTATCAATTTTCTTAGCATCAAATAATGGTGGCTCGTCAACATCTGCAAATATTTGAAGAATTTGTTAAAAAAAGAAAAACGCAAAAGCGTTTAGTGAGTAGCTAATAAAGTTCAGCTTAGGACAAAAACAGAGCACCTGTAGGATAGTGTTCATCGACTTTGATCTTACCCTCCGTTCCCATACAATTCTGAAATGTGAATATCATTGACTGAAGTTAGAAGAAGAATTTTCTCAAACAAATGCGAAAAATGTCAACAACCACTACATTCGTCAATCATCGAATCAGCATTAAAAAAATTTGATAAATTCTTATTAGTAATTGCTATTAACACATTCTAAACCCTCGCTTTTGCCGTGCAACCAGTCTGACTACTAACGTAGTACGATAGATCAACGTTAATCAACTTGAGCCCCAAAAATTTTATGTTTCGAAGGTTGATTTTTTCTGAATATTACAAAAATAGAGTTCTTTCGCGACATTGTTCTGAAAGCGAGCTCTGAAAACGACTAACGCACTGCTGCTGCAGGAATGGCCTTTCTCATAAGCACACACATTTCTAAGATACAGAGAACACAAAAGGTCAGATTCATCGAAAACATGTGAAGATTTCGCTAGTGAACGGATTCTTATGAATCATTAATATTGTGCAGGCTACTTGTAAGGTGTTCGGAAGAAGTGACATTTCTTCGTCACGCCCTGAAGAGAATCAAAAGCAAATTTTTCGAGAGAACAAAATAGCATCAGCGATAAGCACAGGTGGAATTATCGTATTAATAATGGTAACTTTTCGCTCTCAACTCATTCGAGGCGATTTCGATAACAGCTGATAAACTCTCAACAATGTTAGCACGCAGGAAGTTTAAGCCTTGAAACATCTAGAGAGCAGGCTCTCAACGATCATTCTACGAGTTTGAATGGTGGATCCAAAAAGTTATTTTATTTTTGAAGTCGCTAAGCCTCATTAAAACCGTAGCTGGTTTTTCGACGAGCAACTGTTAGTAGTTTTGCGAGAATTAGACGCTTCACGCAGTATAGAATTTGATAGACGAATAGAAAGGCCCAGTAAAGAGTAATTTATTTTGGAATTCAAAAAATTCAGAGAATTATGTATGCAGTTTGCATTCTCAGAGCTTCTTGAGCCCAGCAACTGCAGACATCAAAAAGACATGCAACGTCTTTCCTTGGGAGGAACACCCTTGCCCAATCGCTTTGATGCTTGAATTGAGAGTTCCGTCTTCAGAAAAAATACGACAAAAATTTAGACTTCTTTAAGTTAGGGTTACATCAAAATAAATAATCTACTTTTGTTCTCAAAGATCTCAAATTCTAATGGGTTGCTGACAGCGACCACTTACGGTAAAAGCACGACTGAGAGATGGACAGAGGGAGCGTCCTGCTGGTGTACTGCGAACGCACGCTGCACGAAAAGGTTAGTCATGTTTCAAATTCATTAAATGTAAGTCATGTTTCAACATTTTGCGCGTATCTCAGCCTTTTTTTGCTCCTACGTCACATCGTTCCCGCCTTAAAAAATGAATCAGGAAGCAAATAGTAGTCAACATTTTGATATATAGCGATTTTTATTTTATCAAATAGATTTGCCTTAGATGATATGTCCTGGTTCAAAGCACGCTGAAAATGACCGTCATTACCAATGTTTTAAGGCATAACAATTCACATCAAATTATGAGCACTCAACGTGTAACGCTAGCATGGGAATCTCAATAATAACGTTTCATTAGCGAACATCTCTATCGTGCCTTTTGCTGCGAAATTACCACCGTTTATCACTTCGTCGTAGGAAACCTCGGCGAAACAAAAGGAAGGACTCACGCTCTGCAATCGACAATAATATCAGGATTTTTTCGCCATATAATTAAAGAAATATAGCTAATATCAAATATCAGTACAATCCGATGAGTTTCCAGTCAATTCGTAGATTTTGCAGAGGCTTGAAGCGTTCGTTCTACGCTGAAGGAGCTATTTATCTCAGGCATATACATTGAAAGCAATGCATCTTATCGGAAATGTATTAACTGGAAGGCTAGCTTATTTTAGGTCATGTATGTAGTTGAGTCATTTCTAGCCTCCATTATCTGTCAGTTGGGTAGCAAATTAAATAAAAGTGTGTCAAGATGTTCAATAGGAAATAACCGCTGAAGTATACATTAACTCGTTCGGACGGCGTGTACCTGCCTTAATATACAATTATCAGAGGCCTTCTTCCCTGACAATAGCATTTTCCTTTAACTTGGAGACAATGTACTTGTAATCCAAAAAGGACTTCTTATTGCATTGTAGCATCCAAAATAAAATCATATTTCACACACGGGTCGTTCAATTCACTCGGTCATTGTAGCTTTTTACTATACTTCCAATTTTTCTGATAGCTCTTTATTTCGCAGTTTTAAAGCTTAGAATGGTTTTTCTAAAGGTCAACATAGAGCGCTGTATGAGCGATTCTTCGTAGCGCTATAGATGCAGTGTGGAACGGAAATTAAAGCTGGTACCTATAGAACGTTAGAGGAAAGCTTCTCTACAGTTCCAGTACAAAAAAGTAATAAATTTCCACAGAAAAATCTCTTATCAAAAAAGAATTGCGCCTTTTCTAGATGGACTGCGTTAAAGAAGCAGTTTTAGGTTCTCTGCATCAGAATTGTAGAAGAGATTTTGTTCTATTAGTTGTTAACTTTCAATTTCTTCTCGATACTGCGGCTTGACAGTTTAAGGAACCCTCTACAACGTTCAAGCGACTGCTTATCTACTTCAAGTATGGAACGTAATGTTCTCATAGCGCTCTGTAGAGACCCTCTCATAAAACGGTTCTTTGGTTCCTGCAAAAAAATGGGAAAGGGGAGGTCGGCCATCTCAGAATTTCAGGGAGGATCTAGTTAACGAGCATAAAAGGATATTCATAATAAAAACTGCATCCCTCATGTTGGAAGACCTTAAAGATTCCAAGGAGATGAATCAAATGTTAGAAGCTGAGATCCATACAGTTTATGTGAAGATAGGTCATATAAAATAAAAAAATTAGCAACTTTAAGTTTTGCGGGCTTGATATTTTACGAAATATTATTCCAACAGCAAATTTATATCAAATCTGTGCAATGTTTACTTAATGTTAGAACTGCTATTACATGATTCCTTCGAAACTGACAAAAAATGAAAAGCTACTTGATATAAATCTCGAAATCAGTTATTAGCCGATTTTACGAAAAAATTCGTAGCGTGAACATGGACGAGAACGTATTCATTAAAAGCAAAAAAGGATACAGCTCTCGGCGTGATCAATCCCTGAGGGATGCTCCATGCAATCGCCTTTAATTTTCAACTTCGTTTGAGGTGATTTAATGCATATCTGACCCTTACGATGACTCGCTGTAGCCTCCCGCTGAACCAAGTCAGTGCTGCTTATCTTCCCGGATAAGTCTGAGACCAGTCTGGTACCAGTTCACCGACCCAGGAGAGATGGATGGCTTGGTGAGTCATGAGCGCGAGATCGAACCATTGACCTCGTATGCGACGCAGAGTACCTCTAACCAATGTGCCACTTGCGTTCATCATATACCACTTATTAGCTGATTTCACGAAAACATAATCATTACAAAAAATCGGAAGTATATTTCTTACGCCACAGAAGTCTTCAAACATTTCGCGTTTTATTTTGACTTCGACTAAAACTCAGGAATTTTGTCTTCTTTATAAATGTCGTAGAAGCTGATCGGGTAAATCATTTTGCAAACTCGGAGAAAACGAAGTTGGGGCGTTTCGCAAGGCGCTCGTTGACTGATTACAAGAAAGTGTCAGGAAGAGGATTAAACCAGCACCTTTTTAATATGGAACCTATAATTGAAACTTGAGCTGCTGCGAACTTGAGCGCTGCTAGTGCTACCACACTTAAAAACAAAGGATGCGTATCCATCTTGTGTCAATCAAACAGCTCTTTTTACTCCACGGCTTCCTGATGGCATAACTTGACATCTAACACAGATTAATTTTTGATTTTACTAGTCTGAGAGGATAGTGCAGTGGATAGTGATGGATTCCAATAGGAAGTAAAGTGCGGCCTCCTACTCAACGCTCTCGCGCGAGCCCACATAGGGACGCCTCAGTTCGGTTATCCTCAAGACCGCATGGCAAGTCGTCTCGACCAGCATTCTAATGAGATTCACAAAGATAATAAAGTCCTCTAGCAGCAGCCGGAATATTACGCGGAATGTTCGAAGGCTTTGCGGGAGATGAATGAGAAAAACGGTAGGGTCCGCAAAGTATATGTGATGACGCATTATATTAGAAAAAACAGTGATATCAGTGCTCATAGAAAAATGCATTGATAGTTCCAATCTGCCCTGATAAGAGGAACTGTGTTCATGAACTGCCACAGAGATTATTCTAACACTCATTCCGTCCAAAGTGACGCAGAAATTTCCATGTCACTAAGCAGAAACGTCCTCTTGATTCATAACGACCGGCTATAGCCTGCAGCGATTACCTGAGGATAGTCTGGTCGGCCGTCTCCGAAATAGGGAAAATCATGTGCAAGCATTGGTCAACATACCAGTGAGGAAAGGAAATAACTAGCCATTGAGACAGGCGAGTCCACACACGAAATCAAGTGCATTTTGAATAAAGGACGAAATCATTGCAAATGATCGAATGGCAGTAATGATAGGGCATAGCGAACAACATTAAACGGATTATTCGAACATTAGAAGAAGTAGTGCAATGTTTATTCAATGAATCTATTCGTGAATATTACACCTAGCGATGGAGCAATATCAGCCAAATGCTATATCCCAGGTGAAAAATGCGTGGAATTATACAAGGTTGAATAGCTATTTCACCATTTTTGATAGGAAGCGAGCGACATAGTCAGAAAGACTGATGTACATAAAGAGAGAGGAAGGCAATGAGAATGACGAGACTGAGATTTTTTTATGATTAATAAGCAGATGACAACCAACGATCTATCAAAGAGAACGGAGGACTTGAAGTAGAAACCAAAAAGTATTCAATCATCACATTTAGAGAAAGAGAAAGTATTGAAAAAATTATCGTTCTCGTTTTCCACTCTGCCTTCCGTAAAAGCATATCAAACGAAATTCGACACTAGTATTAATTTAGATCATTTTATTTTACACAAGTTCAGTCGCTCAAATGGAATGAATGCACTGCTAAACTGATGGTCTACATCAACTTAGAAAAGTAGCTCTGACTGGCTGAATGTCGAAAGATGCTGAGGAAAAAGTAGTCCAGAATTATCGTTCCATATTAAGCAATAGATTGGTGCACCATAAAATTCCAATTTAGTGATTCAAACTACTGTTCTGATTTTGGCTCCAATATGAAAATATAGTTTGTAAGTTTGAAAATCAAACAAGCAAGTGAAGCAATCATTGTTAAATAATTTCAACACACGACATAATTTCTGCAACATACGCTTCTAATTCAATAGACTTATAAAGATATCTACGTGTCGTAAAATGCGGTCACACCTTAGTTTTGAATTTCGGAAAAAAATCTTAGTAATCATTGTTTTATGACGACAGCGCACATTTCATTATGACAAGAACTCGTGTAATTATACTACCTTCTTCGCTTTCTCTAACTACAGTTACAATATAAGTTATTTTTTATTTTCAAAAGCGTGACTCGTCAGATATATATATATATATGTTTATATTTCTTTTATTAGGCGAATAAAAACTGAATGTAGCAAACATGCTAGATTCTTGCACTGCTAATTCACACACCAAAATCTCAACAAAAAAATCGAAAATCGAATCAATCAAAATTAAAATCTCAAACAAATCACTTAGTGTGAAAGAAGTATTGTATCCCATATCGATTGTGATGGGATATATTATACTACAATGTTCCAAAAAAAAACGCACAGATGTTCACAATACTGCAATTAACTATAATCTTCAGTGGAACACTTCCAATCTTCAACAAACAAAGGTGATTCATATGATGGTGTAAGGTAGGATAGAGACATGTGTACAAATATACATATATATATATATATATATATAACAGATGTATATATATCACCTGTATCACCTGTCGTCCCGTTGATCGTCGAGTGACTCGAGCGGGTACCAGCAACTCTTCCATTTTTCCCTATCGTGTGCAAGAGTAGCCCCGTGGGTCCTCCTCGCTCTAGTGATTCGCTGAGCATCATATCTTTCTTCTATCGCTTTCGTGAAGAAATCGGACCAACGGGTCAGTGGTCTTCTTTTAGAGAGTTTGACGTCCCGAGGAATCCAGTCGGTAACGGCTCTCGTCCATCGGTTGTCGTTGAAGCGCATCACGTGTCCGGCCCACCTTATTATCGATATCCTGGCGTGTAGAACGGCGTCTCTGATTTTCGATCGTTGACGTAGGTCGGAACTTTGGATCCTTTGTCTCATTTGCGAAATACGGGATAGGGATACTCCTAGCATCGACCTTTCGACTGTACGTTCGACAACTCCAAGTGATCTTTCATCCTGCTTACGTAGCGACCACGTTTCTGCTGCATACGTTAGGGCAGGGATAATTGTCGAGTCGAAAAGGTGGGCACGGAGTCCGATGTTCTTTGTCCTCTTCACTACATCTTCGATGCTCTCAAACGTTCCCCAAGCCGCTCGTTTCCTCCTGCTTAACTCTGGAGCTAGGTCGTTCATCATGTTGATTTCACGGCTAGATAGACGTAACTGGAGCATTCGGAGATTGTCGTTCCGTTGAGCGTGAATGGGGCATTAGAAACCCATCCGTTCCTCATGAACATTGTTTTCGTTAGATTCAGTTGAAGACCAATCTTTCCACAAGCGTTCTCAAAATCGGTCAACATTCGTTCCGCTTGGCTGATGCTTGGTGTTATGAGAACGATATCGTCAGCAAAGCGAAGATGGTTTAATTGTCGACCGTCAATTTTCACTCCCATTTCGTCCCATTCTAATGTTCGCATGACGTTTTGTAGGGTGGCAGTGAATAGTTTTGGCGAAATTGTATCGCCTAGGCGAACCCCTCTTCTTACGTCAATGGTGATATTGTTGTAGAATGGAGATAATTTGGTCGTGAAATCTTTATAAACCCCACAAAGGATCATTATGTACCGAGTAGGGACGCACTGGTTATCCAGAGCCTCTATAACCGCTTCTGTTTCCACTGAATCAAAGGCTTTCTTCAGATCGATGAAAGTGAGACAGAGTGGTTGTTTGTACTCTCGTGAAACTTCGATGAGTCTTGTAATCGTGTGGATGTTGTCCATGTATATATATATACATATATATATATGTATATATATATACATATATATAAACATATACAATGTAAAAACATATATATGTATGATTATATATAAACATATATATGTTTAAAGATATATTTATATATATAAACATATAATATGTATAAGCATATATGTATACATATATAGATATATATATATATATAATATATATATAAATCATGGAGGAATGATGATGGAACTAGGTTGTGCCGAGTGCACATGATTTACAGCATAAGTGGTGAGAAGCACAAACAACACACATAAACACGGTATTCTAGTGAAGCACGTATTTTCGAACGAGCAGCGTCCAAACGACATCGTTTGGCCGTGACAGAGAGCGAAATCTTAGATTCTGCGCCGGTATTTTGAAATTACAGATGAAATCGATATGAATAGCACCAAGGAATATGAAGCACTATTTGAATCGAGAATCAATAGACTCAAATGTTGGCTAGAGCTCTAGTTATCTCCAAATATGACGATGTTGGTAGGAATCTGAGAGAGGATATATACGAGTTGAAAAGCGTTTTGATTGTGACAGTATGAAATGCGGTTTTTTTGGTATGTAAATTTGAAATATGAATGTCATTCGTAAACATGGTGGACGAGCCGATATCAACAGTGATGAGTCCTTCCCATGCTCTTTTATGATTCTTGAAATTGATAGGAGACTTATCTGTGAAGTGTAAAGTGTACTTGTTTATCGGCCGAACCTCTCATATGATTTGCAAATGAGATCGAAATTTTCTCATTGGTGCGGCGAATTTTTCTCCTACTAGAAGCAGAAACGTGGTAACAGTCAACACTAGTGGCTTTATTACCTGCCTACCTACCTACCTTGTGCTCCGAAGAGCGTTGAATGAAGATCGAAATCAACTTCTAAAAGAGTTATAAATGGAACTAATCACTATTAGTGGTAGAGAGGTCTGTGACGGAAATAATATCCTTTTTTATGGTGTGAAGGTGTTTAATTGGAGTGAGCATGAATCTGCAGGTCAACGATTTTTTGTGAGCATTGAGAGCATGAAAACTACTTACGCTTGAAGGTTCAGATTAAAAACCAACATATTCAGTCAAAATTGAATAATCATACAGACCTAAAAGATGGGAGAAAGTGGTCTTTAATACGATTGGTAGCAGGCATCTTCGCGGCCACATATCCGCAGGAGTAATGGCAGAGCGAGAGCGCACTCGATGGCGCTCTGGTTAGCAACATGCATCCAGTAAGGGTGAAAGGTGGGTTAAGTCTCGCCTGAGGTTACAGGTTCTGCACATTATTCGACATTCCTGGATATATAATTGCAACATTATAACACTGCTATAAAAGCGGTCGAAAAAGGATTTCGCTCGTTTGTAATATATAATATTATCACAATCATTTTCTTCTTACTTGCTAATATAATCAAAAAAGCAACACTTAAACTTTTATTCACATCTATCTCTTTCATGAAAAGATAGCATAAGAAAGAGAGCCAGAAGAATGTTCAGGTATGTTGAAAGCTCGAAGCTACAATGGGTCTCGAACCCACCATTGACCATAGTATGAATTCGCGTGCTACTACACTATGCGAGATTTTCCTCTACCATTTTCATTAATCTTATCACTGTGTCTGCCGTATGAACATCAACGAAAATGAAAAAACAACATACACCGCATGAAAGTTGAATTATTGTGATTTCGACTGCAGCTCCATTTCAACTCAATTTAATATGAATAATTTATGTGCGTAATATAGTATCCCCAAATTACAAATCAACACAGAATCAAAAAAAAAAGCTGCTAAACCTTTCTGATCTCACTAAACTTTGACAGGTTTTCTCTGCAGTGGGAGTTAGAAAAGTAATAAAACAGAATGTTGAATAGGTTATAAGGAGCAATCTGCACAATAAACAAAAGGAGTTAAATACAATCTAAGAATCTTAATAGGTTGGCACACATCAATAGCAAAAACCTTTAAGGTAATACTATCTCAAATCAGCATAGGAAGATTATAAGCTGCACTGTGAGGCTTTTTAGAAAGTGATTGAATATCCGAAGATACCCCAAAACAATTGCAAGAACCATTGGAATGTTATAGAAGCCTAAGAAAAGCTTTGCCATACTTACATCTTCAAAAAAAAGTCTTTTGATTCTCGATTTCACTGACACAGAAGCTGTTAAAAGCTCTCTGTGAATTCCTTCAGAGAAGATAGGTGTAGGTGTCCGATAAGACGACGCTACACCGCAAGAAAAGAACTATTAATGCCTCTCACGAGTCATCATGAGAGAAATGGAACTGAAAATTGTTGGAGTCAAAGATGGCATTCCACCACTTGCTGATGAGTTCTTTCTATTATATTAAATATTACCACACAAAACTAACACATGCCGATTATAATATTGCATCTGAATTGCTAACCTACATCTGTTCATGAGAAATGGTTTTTTCGTGACGTATCATTCACGCATGAGGAAACGAACATCGCCACATATCATGGTTACGTCTTTAAAGTTCGCGAGGTGGAGTTCACAAAGGGGCTATTTTTGTAGCGAACAAGAAATGAGGAGATTTGACTCCATTGCAAAAAATCGTAAAATTAGCTTCATCAAACTCACTACTAGCAATTTGGTTTCACAAGAAATCACGATAGGCTGTCACTTCTGTCATCACAAAACATAGCTAAGCAAAATCGTATTTGGCAACGTAAATGTTTAGCAAGTAATCGGATTATAACAAAATATATGCATTAAGTGAATGAAAGTTAAAGCTAGACTTCAGATTCTTTTTTTCTTGTCAGAAACAAGAAAATTACACATAAGGTAGAAAATCAAGAATAGATGTCAACAGTATTAAGGGAAATAACAAAAGTCCTTTACTCATTGAACACATACGACTTTCGATAGATACAGGAAAAGCCTACAGTCAAAATCTTTTTTTTCTGATTTGCTCTAAAGTATTTCCATCTTAGTTTTGCTAAAGTCCACTAACCTAGTAAGATTCAAAAATGTCACAGTTAATATAACAGGTTGGGGAAAAAAACTCTGAGAAAATGCTTGTAACTTTTTTGGGTGTCGGCCATTTTTGTGTTTTTGGGCTCATTTGAAAGGAGGTCTTCTCCCGCATTGATTGGTATATAATTTACCTACTTATTTGAAGATGGAATTGACAAGCGAGCAAATCAGGTTGTTGATGATGCATGATTGGCTTATGTGCTCAAATGCAACGGTGGGCAAGTGAACGCATCAATCTGGCCTCACACGGCAAAACTGACTAGGAAATGATTGAACAATACTGGTTGGACTGTTCTTGAACACCCTCCCTTCAGTCCGGATTTAACTCTAAGCGACTATACTTTGTTTCGTTCAATGGAGCACTGGTTGCGCGACAAAAAGTCTGGTACTGATGTTGCATTGGACAATTCGATTATTCACTTCTTCAACAGCAAGAAATCGGAATTATTTGCCCGCGGAATCGATCTTTTTGCCGGAGACAGTGGCAGGAAGTGCTTGAAGTTAAAGGGTAGTACTTTGTCTAACAAGTTTGTCATTGTTCGGGTTTAAGAGGTGTATGAGTAAATGTGTTTGCAAGTATTCTCTCATAACTTTTTCCCCTTACCTATCAAGTAAGAGTATAGAAAGCACAATTCAAGTTATGCGCGTATAAATGAAAATAAAGTGCATTTTATTGTGGAATGGATGATTTGGTGCGTGAGGTACAGTAAAATGCAGCTTCCAGATGTGCATGCATGCATGCATGCATGATTCAGATGGGCTGTTACCAGTTGCGTGTCTACTAAATTCCGTCACCTTTTCACCAGATAACAGCAAATCCGTTCGGCAAGAAAAGATGAGCCAACTCTATTCTAAAAAAAAATGACTAAAATAGCTCTTTTCTCCTGTAATAACTTGATATTCGCTAATTCGTTCTCACATGCGTAGATAAAGCCAGATATGGTAGTGCATTGAACGAGACAAAAAAAGGCATTGGTCAATGTCTAGCATCTCTTCTTGTTCTTTGCTTTTTTTCAATCGACCGGAATGAATACAGCAATCAAGAATTGAAGAGTCACCACGACGATCGAATAATGTGCTCGCCGAAGTGTATAAGTTTTTTTCGAGGATGTACATATGTACGCATCACATGAATTGTGAACAAATATTGGGCAACCTCTTCTGTTTCGATCAAACAAAGCGTGAACATCATCAGAAAACAATCCCGCCCTCTCAGCTATTAGTCAAATAAAAACGTTCTCGGAACACTAAAACGTCAAATGAACTTCTAATACTCTTTTACAAAAGGCTCTGACATGGTTTGCACACGACCTTTCTGATTGGCTAGTCAAGTGTTAGCACCGACTACATACTTTATTCAAATCGTGCATCACAGAGTTGTTAATTACACATGACGTAAGCTGTTTCAACAGTGGAATTTGTCGATGAAACGCGACTGTTCTTCTGAGGCACTAGTTCCTGTGACTACTCGACGTATTCAAGACAACGACGAATTCCTAGATCACTATCATTAGAATATCGTGCTCCTTTTGTCCAAAATCATAACCTAATGATTCGATAATTTTTTACTGCTAACACATCCACATCTTGTGGCCAGCCGTATCTCGTGCGTATTTATTCCATGTCGCCGACAGTTCAGGAAAACAACTTTATCTCTTTTCATTTCCGTAGAGGCTGCAAAAGTTTGACAACGTTCACAACTAGAAAGCGAAGCTCATTAATTATAAAAACTGTGTACTTTGATGTGTAGCATTTTTTATTCTTCGCCAAGTTTCGATCAAAGAACCGATGTTTTTGGAGTTTTCGTGGTATTTTCTATACCTATTAATTTTTCCGAAGGTGACTATTGTTTGACGTCTCGTGTGAACGCTCTTTAATGTAGCCTCGTTGTATTTGCCCGTTGGACCATTTATTGTATTGCATGCTGCGTGTCGTCGGGAAATTTCCCCAACACGCAGGAGAAAAAAAAGCCATAATTTTTTTCACAATCTATAACATAATATACACATCTGCGCAGATATGGAAATGCACTACGAAATTCCACATTCGCTTCGCTGAAAAAGCCTTTCGTTCAGATGTTCCTTTCCCAATCATACCAGCGTGATGTAATGATGCCACAAAAGAAAAATAACTAGCCCAATATACAAGCTGCACATAAAAAGATTTTTAAAAGCGCCTTCCTGATCGATACTTTTTTCTCTCACTCTCGCGTATATAAGTATTCACGCATATCTACATGGTCCACAATGGCCCCCTGATCTCCAACCCGATTATTTTCATACGCGATAGGCTTGCAAACAACACAGACGTATTAAGAAGGATGTTCACATATTTCACTATCAGTCCGTAATCCATCGACTGAAAAATGGTGTGATAACACAAACGTCTGTTGCCTATTTACCCCGACTTCTCTCATCCCTGTAAGGACTTACGTGTCAGGCACGCGGCTCTGGATGAAGCGGGGCGACTGTGACGTCAGCAACATTCGAAAAAGGCTCTGCGAACATCCTCGTCACCGGACGTTTTATCATTGCCTCGTAAGAACAATTGTTGAAATTATCATCAGCTACTAATTTCGTTTTAATCATGAGCTCCTGAGAACTAAAGAGTCAACAAAGGTCACACTTCAGTTTCATGGTGTTGCGTCACACTGATGCCCTAAGCCCGCGTTGTGAATCCCCCTTTTTCAAAAATCACAAAAATCCATGTCACATATTGATTGTGGTAACCGCCTTGGTTTCCTGGCATACTCTCACAACGCAGTATACTCCGCCACTACGCTGATTTGTCAAACTCATAGTTTGGTGCCCTGACATGCACAGTCTCCAGTGTGTTGACTAACATAGACAAAGAGCTATTTTATGTGCGTAATACGATATTACATTGTGACTCCTGTTAGATGAGAATCCCGTTCCAATATTATCACAGCCATAATACTTTAAAAATTTGTCCAACTTTCTCCGCATAATACCACTACTCGAACGCCCACCATTCCTTTATTTCTTACAATTAGGTTTGAAGCCCCAATGTGCTATGCGACGTGAGGCTCTGGTTTCCGATCGCGTGATTGACACGATAATAGTAACTCAATGAGAGTAAAACGGATAAACTAAATGAATAAGGCAGCTTTTGGCGGATTGCTTGCTCAATCTCGAGGAATTGCAAAATGCCTTACATTCTCTATTATTTAGCTTTTGACTGACTCTCATCTGATAGACCCCCCTCCTCCTCTAATATTTCCCCAAAATCCCCTACAAACCCATCCTGAAGACTTCCTTACCTCCCTTCTCCCCCATCTGATAAAATTGACATTACAATGACTGAACGGTAGTCTTCTTACGAAGTATCAAGTCACGCGATGCCCTTATCTCCCAGATAAGTCATTGGTCTCCAGTCTCGCGACCCCCAGCAGCAGATGGCAGGCTTTAGTGACGTAATCGACGCGGAGATCGAACTATCAAACCTTGTGTTGACAAAGACGCGCTCCTCAACAACTGCGCCCGGCTTTAAATGAATTAAAAGCAACTAAAACTAGTGGAACAGGAGACACACTATCTTGAAACATTACCAGTCCTCAAGCACCAAAAGTCAGAGTCGCGCACAAAACTAACAACATCTGGGATTGATGAACGACAAAACAACGATTTGGATGATACTGCATGGCTTTTCGAGAAAGTCAATTCAGTAATATTAGAAAGATAAAGAAACGAGATACAGTAAAGACTCTTTACCATATGCAGCAAAATAGAGAGACGAACACTAAAAGCATTGTGTCTCTATGAATATTACTTTAGTTTACTCTCTGCTCTTAAACTACGATAATTCCACGAATAAATTAAGGGAAAGCTCTACAAAAAGTATTTGTGGCAACAATTTTAAAATAGACAACATTTAACAAAACTAGAAGCAATAGAAACACTATGTGTGAGGACCTATCGGCGTATTAGAAAAAACCATATCAAAAACTGGCTATCCTTTAGCGATGATCAGAAATCTGAGCACTTCCATATCATTAAGTTAAACAAGAAAATGGTAGGTAAATGAATTGTAGACGAAGTTTAATTCATAGGATTATGTCCACTCAGAAACATCAATTGCCCCAGTATGCGACAACCCCCCGTAGCACATTCACTTGCACAAACGCCGAATAATCTCCGAATATCCACGAGTGTCTACTAACCCGGCCTTAGTTATTATGCACTGAAAATAAAAATAGACGCCGAATCTGCAATAAGGTTGTTAATCGAAATGACGATAAAATATGTAAATAAAGACAGAAGGTTATTAGACTAAACCAATGAGGGCCACCGATCGAATGTTTTCCAAGGACACACAATCCTCGTACCCCTACTG
>JAHQIW010001063.1:0-23818 GCA_019055375.1 Parelaphostrongylus tenuis
CAATAGGAATAGCTGGCTGAACTATGATGTTTTTCGTGGCTAAGCCTTTTGAGGATGATTCGCCATCTTGGCGATGACGGCTCACTGCTTTCTGGATTTGCCCATAGTCCGTCGGATTGCATTTGGCGTCCGCCTCACCCGGATTACAAAGTGGGAGACGATTTCGCCGAATAATTGTGTCACGTCTCATCGAAGTTGGACGCGGTCTGCCGTGCTTCTTAAAGTACAAGTTGCAGGCACTGAAATTTCGGAACTTTGTCACGATAGGGTTGAAAAGTGTAATGAAATCCTATCAGAATATTTTACGAAGATAAAGTACTACAAAATTTTTGAATCAACCAGCAAGTGCCATTTGAAGCTTGATTATTAACTTCAGGCGTTCTTTTCGATAATAATCATGCAAATTCACGCGTTCTTTTCGAGACTACTTGTTACCGACCATGAATCGATAGTGTGCAAACGTTAAAGCTTTTCCTTCCAAAACGGTGTTTTTGAAAATCAAAGGATTCGACATCGTTTCGTTGAAAAGTAGTGAGCACTACACTACTCACTTGCATTCGCTTTTTCCCTCTGCACTTCTCCTCCATGCACTTGTTATTTTAGTCTCGCAGTTCGCGCATTCGATATCAGCGTTCACATTACCCTAAAAATAAAGACATCTAATTTTTCTTTCATCAACACAAAACGAAGCGCGCATGTTTGTTGTGAGTGATCGTTTTTCGTCTAAGTCGTCTGAATTACTTGCAAATCGAGAATCGTCAGTTATAAGCTCATGATGGATGTGAAAAGAATTGGGTCTCCAAATCAGATGGCAGACATTACAAGTGAGGAATTTTTGTGAACTGATGGAAACATTAGCCAGGAAATTGGACAGTTTCGAAAGCAAGATAGTTGGCAAGGACATCTCTGGTGTACTATCTCATTCCACTTCTTATCACGTGATAGTAGCTTAAGATGTTCCGGAATGTCGTACTCCAGAACTGAGCGTACACATAAAGTTTTTCTAGACCATGATTGTCGCATCTGAGAATGTGTTCCACATTTCTAATCAGTTGTGCTGAGACCAAATCTATGCTACGGTAAGTTTTGATGAGCCAATCTTGACTACCTGTCCTTTAAAATGATATAAATATAGAAGCGTGTAGTAAAAGGATCGAAAGTTATAAAGCTCATTTAGGATGAAGTGCGTATAGCTCCCACGGACCTCCCTCTTTGAGGGAACCCGCCCAGTTAGTCGCGAGGGCACGTGGCTCGTCCCCAGGTGGTGGATAGGGGAATAAACGCGAACCAAAAGCGATTGTGTGCTTCCCAGAGACACAGGTGGATTCAGGGGAGAGCACCCCTGCTTGCGCAGCGCCATCTTGGCAAAAACTCTATATCTACGAGTCAAGTCCGCCAAAAGCCTGCAATCAAGCGGCTGGGAAGTACATGGGAGGAGGTTAGGAGTCGACTCCAACAAATAAGCTCCTCCCGCTCTTCCGAGAGAGACTGGCAAGCTACTCGTGAGTACCCAACCCCACGGTTAAGACCTGGCAAGTTATACGTTAGGTATCAAAATGTCAAAAACAGTAACAAATATGGACCTCATTCTTCTGACCCCGAAAGAGCCCTTGGTACGGCAGCGCCAGCTAGGACGAGTACCGAGAGGCTGCTAAAATCTCAGGCTCAATCTAGGCTGCCAAGATCGAAACGGGGTAAAATGACGATCTGTACCTACAATGCAAGAACCTTGCTCACGAATCCGCTGTAGAAGATCTATTGATTCAAGCAAGGAGAGTAAGGTACGACGTCATTGGCCTGGTCTAAGACGAGAAGGTGCCATGCTTTTCACGTTGTTTATGACACCGGAGAAGAAGTGTTCCTTGGAACATGCGATCGCAGTGGTGTCGGTGGCGTTGGCGTCCTCGTCAAATCGAATTTAACCGTGAAGATTGATTCGTTTGAACAACTAACAGCCCCAATCGGACGATTACGGTTGAAACGACGTGGTTCTATACCGGCTTTGATAATCTTCGCTGCTTACGCAATAATATCAAGTTATGACGAAGACGAAGTCGAAGCGCTCTATATGGACCTTGAAAGATTTTTCAGAGAAGATCATACATTCTCCAAGGTCATTGTCGTAGATTTTAATGCAAAACTTGGACCTAGAAGAACACCTCAAGAACGTCACATAGGAACCTACGGACTAGAATGGAATGAACATGGTAAGAGGCTGTCTGAGTTTATCATGACGACTCAAACCATCCATGGTAGCTCGCAATTCCAATAGCCCCTTTCTCCAGCGATGGACCTAAGAGTCTCCCAATGGGGTGTACCATAGCAAAATAGACCATATTCACAAATCGATGGTTTTTGCCTAACCGATGTCGCTGTTGTTCCAAAGTTCTACACGGAATCAGACCATCACCCTCGTTCTCGCAAGGTTCCGTTTTTCGAAGAGAGGAGAGAAGGCCGCTGAATTCAAACAACGAAGTCCCAGAAATCTACCATATGATTGGGATGTATTCAAATCATTAGTTGGCTCATGGGAAGATATCCGTTGTTGACAACATCGACAAAAAATACGATCACTCGTTGAATATATTCATGTTAGCGCTAAGAAAGCCGATATCCCTAGGGTCATGAGAGACGTCTGTCTCCGCAGAGACGTGCGTGATGCGCTGCAGGCAACCGAAATTTACGTCCGAACTTGCAAAACGCTGTAGAAAAGCGTTAAATGAAGACCTCAAGCGAGAAGAGCAGCAATTATGGCAGAAGCTGCAGAGCTGAGAAGAGCATTCGAAAAGCCCAGCGAGGCTTCGCCACCTATAAGACAAAGATGATTGCACTCCGATACCCTGACGGGACACTTACAGCTTCAAGAAGGGCAATGGAGAAAATCATACACCAATACTACTCGGATCTCTTCGCTAGCCATGTCCTCTTACCGTCATATAAATTGAAAGAGGACGAATATGTCGTTCCACCGGTTTTCCCTTCCGAATCCGACGTGCTATATCGACGGTGAAGAACAGAAACAACACACAGTCCAGACAGGATTAGTCTAGAACACCTGAAAAATGTGCCGCCAGTTCTCATCAACACCCTGGCTCGGCTCTTCACTCGCTACCTGTCAGAATGCAAGGTCTCTATTCAATGGAAACCAGCAAGACCGTATTTGTTATGCAAAAAGAGAGACCTTCACGACATAGGCAATTATCGCCCAATCTGCTTGCTGTCCGTTGTCTATGAACTCTTTACTCGAGTCATCCTCAAACAGGATTGAGAGAACATCGGACGAAGGACAGCTATGGCGAACAAGCAGGGTTCCCAAAAGAATTTAGTACCGTAGACCACATTCACACGATCACAAGACTTATTGAAGTTTTCACGAGAGTACAAACAACCACTCTGTCTTACTTTTATCGATCTGAAGAACGCCCTTTGATTCCAGTGGAACAGAAGTGGTTATAGAGGCAGCTCTGGATAACCAAGGATCCCTACTCCGCACTATAATGATCGTTCGTGAAAGCCCTTTTTAATATGAAGATTTCACGCCGCAGAATATCTCCATTCAACACAATATCCCATTGACGGAAAGAAGAGGGGTTCGACAAGGCGATACAATTTTCGGCCAAAACTATTCACTGCCACCCACAGAACGTCATGCGAACTCAAGATGGGAACCGATATGGGAGTGAAAATTGACGGTCGAGCATTAAACCATTTCCGCTTTTGCTGACGATATCGTTCTCATAGGCACCAAAATATCAAGCCAGCGGAAACGAATGTTGACTGATTTCGATAACGCTTGTGAATATTGGTCCTTTAATAACTTAATCTAACAAAAACGATGTTCATTAGGAACGGATGGGTCCTTGAATGCCCCCATTTATGCACTCAACGGAACGACATCTCCGAATGTGCTTAGCTCCATTTAACGAAATCTATGCTAGGTCGTGAAAACACATGGGTGTAACGACCTAGTCTACGAGTTTGAGCAGAGGCGTCGAGCGACTATCTCTCTCGGTGTACACGTTCACAAAAAAACAAAAAGGGCATCGAGAGTGTGTGGAATAAAATAACAGAGTATGCCAACTCCACTTCCGTGAAGGAATTATATACGAAGCACGCATTATCCCGCTAGATCAGCATAAACCGGGTCGATACACACTCAGGGGGGCGGGATACAAAGAAATACCTTGTAGTGCACATATCAATGTGCTGAGCGTGTGCAGGGTGGGGTCGAAGTGTGAGTACTGTAGGAGTGCTAGGATATCCCGTATCCTGTCAAATAGAGAAAGGTCCAAAGTTCGCGTGCTTACACACGTCAAGTTCGACATCAGAGAACGCCATTCTACAACGCGCTGTGATTCGAAATAGGTGGGCAGGGGGCGTTAGGGGTCGATCAAGACCGACCCGTGGATGAGAGCCGTGTAACAGAAAAAACTAGATAATATACCTCGGATAAAAAAGGATACGGAAAAATGTGAGAGTTGCTGTTACACAGCGCGCGCAAGTCAACTCGGACGATCCTGGACGCAGGTATACGACGGTACGACAGGAAGGATAAGTGAGGGACATGGAGGGTGAGAGTATAGCTCGGCGGATGGCAGGACATGCACGTGGCAACTGGGAGAGCGAATGGGTTTGTTGTAGTGCAAAAATTCTATTGTCAGGGCATTAGATTGATTGCTTCGGTGGTGGAGTAGGAGACGAAATCACATTTGCCTTCTAATCTTCATATACTCCCGTCTCATACTATACCCATGACAGACCGCTTCTTATAACAATTAGAAGTCACTGAATGCTTGTCAAAAGTGGTGTAAACACAGTATGCAATGCCAGATCATGGACGCAGAGAGCTTCGACGCCGACAGTACTCTCCAAGTCGCTCTCATCAGTCACGCTGACTCACGTGCATCGGAAATGGTGCGCGCAATCCCAAATGAGACAATCATCATTAGAGGCTATTGAGTGTAAATGTGATCTTAAACAATAAGTGGTCAACCGATGCATCACGCCAGCGCTGCTATCCTCCCAGATAAGCATGAAAACAACTTGCCGGCTGGGGAGAGACAGAAAGCTCGATGAGACTGAAACTCAGGGTCTGTCCAGGGATCACGCGTTTGATGCTATGCACTTCTAGTTGCTGTGCGACACGGGCCTTTGGCCTCATAAAAAAACATGTAGTAGTTCTGGTGTACTCCTTGTTTCGTACTCGTATAAGAAACTGTTGAACTCAGTGATCAGCAAGTTTGCAGATGATATAGGTGATAACACACTTCATATGGACTATGTTGTCAACCTACGACTATCATGCCGGTTCACTCGCCAGAATTGAAAATTATCTTTAGTCATTTGACTTTGCTCTGGCCACGCATCTTAAGCTTACAAGCTTTCAAATGGCAATACTATGATGGGCAAAATTATTATTAGGCGTAAAGAGGCATATTCCACTTGCTAGAAACTACTTCATATTTCATGATACTGTCATGTTTCATGCGAATTTCATATATTATTCTGTGGTCTATTCTCTATGTTGTGTAAAATCATTTTATGTTATGCTATAGTTCTGGTGTACTGACAGATCATATCCCTCTCTAGTGTTGACAATTCTCATCAAACAATGTTGAGGAGACATAGTGGAGCGCGACAAGTGATAATGACAAAAACTATGACCACTTATGAAAAAGGTGAGCAGCTAAACTGAGCACTCACTTTTCGAAGTGGTTTATTTCCTTGAACGTAACCTGGTTGTTTGCAACGAGGTGGTCGAGCATACTTTGTCATCTGAAAGCTTCTCAAAATAGATGACCGTGACTGCAACGTCCGTGGAACTAGTAAAAATCTAATAAAGTCCTTCACCTAAGAAAACTTGGATTTATCTATGCTGAGGGAGAATTAGACATGTCTTTACAAAAGTCAAGACAGCGGACTTATAGTCGTTAGTGAACCTGCTCAACTACATACAGCTTGCTATATACCTGCTTCACCACAAGGAACGTCGAGACAATGTACCATGTTTTGAGTAATTCATATAAAACATATATTTAGGCAAATATTGTGCAATTTGAGTGCGCGCGTGGCTCAGTTGTTGGAAGTACTTTGAGCTACATTCGTGGTCGTTGGTTAGATCGAGCCTCCCTGGCTCTTCAAGCCTTTCATCTCTTCAAGATCGGCAGAGTGCTTCCAGTGTTGATGGAATCGAGTGCACGGTATATCGTTTAGAAATAATTGACGCTGAGAGCCTTTGTACTTTAATTGGGCGATTTTGATATCAGCCGATAACGACGCTCATTTATCTCTAGGAATCACTTTTCAACTAATTAACCGATTTCAGACGAATAGATGGTATAATTGGCTCGTGAGAAGTCAGGCTATCAGCTACGAAGGAATCACATTCTACTGCATTTTGCTCTATCCACAGAAGATTAATAAGCCACAAAAACTAGAGAAATGACAGGTTAAAATTTGGTGAAAAGGTGTGCAGTGCTGCCGGAACAACTGTGCTAAGAATTATGAATCAAAGTCACAATAACTTGCAGGGCACTAATGATCACCTGGTAATCAGCCAACACACTCAAACATCGAGAATGTGGTTAGTGATGAATCGGTGAGAACTGACAATTTTCAAAGCGTAAAGAAACAGATTTCTGATATTATACAAAAAGACGCGACTTATACAGAGAGACTGGAATGTGTCGGCAAATAGAATGACGTTGATAAGAATTATCAACAAAGTGTTTTCATGATATCCATCGTCGGAAATTGAACCTATTTGCAGCAGGTATTTCATTATAAATCAACTTTCGCTTCTCAATCATGCTTAAACAATCCTGTCGGTCCACAAAGTACGGTCGTATTGAGAAAGATAATCTGATGATTGCTACGTAGTGCATAAACACTGCTCATTGAAGTATCTGAGAAACTTCGATTGTAGGAGTTACTCAGCTTGAGAACTGTGCCTTGTCGGGCCACTAAAAGAAGTAAAAAGAGGAGAATGGTAGCATTAATATACCAGCACTCATTTTCAATGCAAAACTTCTCTAGAGTTGGGGCAAAATCTTCGTAGATGGACTCGCATTCGGTTTTAGCTTAGGCACTAAACATGACTTCTATCAAAATTCAACTATACCAAACAAGGGCCACTAACGTTCGGGTGTGGTTGTGATGGGTGAAACAAGAGGTGGCTGGACTGGACAGATGACTGTTGTCATCGTCATTGGATAGTTTGGAGGGCGTTGAAGATCAGTCGCGTGAAACGCTGAAAAATACAACTGCACGGCTGCAAATTTACACAAAATTGTAAAAAGAGTCCTCTAAGGGTTATGATAGGAAATTTGAGACGAAATTATGATATGCACTTGTTTTTTTACACTGGTGAGCGAAATACTCTTGAAAAATTTTAGCTCATCAACCGGAAAGATCGAAAGTTACATCAATTTTTATGAAATGCCCATCACAGTCTTGTTAGAAGCCAACGTCTTCCATCACCCACTCACTCTAACAGCTCGTTGTGCACTGCAGACTGTTAGTTTTAATAAATTTATTGTTGTTGTGTTGGCATTCTGTCTACAGTTGACTAGCCACATTTAATGGAAGGAGCAAATTTTAAGATTATAAAAAACCTCGATTGTGAAATTCCACCGAGAGTGTGCAGATCATCGGATGTGGATGTCTGCATTGGACACGCCTAGGCCTAATATCAGTCGTTGACAAAGACAACATTGAAGTGGGAACCAAATGATTTGACGACTTTGCCTAAAAAATAAGATTTCTAAGACTCAAATGTTTGATATGTATTGCATGCGAAAAACAAGCTACAGTATTTGTTTGTGATTTTGAAATACTTTTGGGGCTAAATTTGGTTTTTCAAATGCTCAATTATCAGAGTGGTCGACTGTCATTCATAACTATCACAGTACATAATAATGGGGTTTCCAATCAAGTCATCGGAGTGGAGAACGTAGACTAGTGGTTGTTACGTAGTTCTTCCTCTTGCGATTTATTTTCCGTCTTCCCAATTCTTTTTTCACTCACTGCGTGTATCACGGTGATCCTAATATCCAAATCGTTCTTACATTTTTTTCGTGAGCGTCTTAAATTACTGTCCGAGCACGTCTTACAAACTCGAAGATAGTCGCCTGGCCGTGGTTTCTATAGGGGTTTTCGATGTTGACTGCCGGTGAGTATTGGGGAAAGGGGTTTACTCTGGGAGCGCCGCAAACAACATCACCAACCACTCGACCACGCCATCGGCCCCAATCCTCGGTCCTCCGTGAGAACTTGAGAAATTTTGTTTTGCAAATATGCTATATGGAAGTGATACGGATAAAAGCGTGTTGGTCTACTCATGGTTTCATAGCAATGATTTTTGTGTATTATACGAAGACGAATCAGATTGCGAAGCTCTCATCGCTCTCAGGCTTTCAGTAATGAAATTTAGATATTAGTTAAAAAACAAAGTGTTTCCAGTATAAGAAGTTGACGATAAGAGCCAGTCTAATTATGCGACAACTACGTTTCAAGTGAAATTCTTGATGACAAAGTGGAAATTTTGCCCATCATTAGCTGCAAATTACATCAATTTTCACCGACGATGTGAAGTCACTACAATGATTGAATTCTGTGCAATACCATACTTTTGGTGCCGAGCCAGATTGTAATGGAACAATCATGTCTGATGAGCTGTACCTTGCCGTCTCATCACTTGCACCAGCTGCCTGCACAATTTCTGAAAAACAATCGTCCATTTAAACTCAACAGTTTCGTAGAAATAGCCGTGGACCATACAGACAAAGCCGACGTTCGCTGAATTTTTCATTCTTTCGCTTTCGTCTTTCTCGTACTGTTTTGAAGTAGTTTTTCATCAAAATATCCGTATTGCAGAGAATATCGTCCAGATTCTGGGCGCTCAGGCCATTTCTGCAAAATATCTTTCGACATCTAGATCCATTTTGTCCAAATATAGGCCAAATATTTCAAATCGTTGTCAGATAATGTCGTAACAATTGCAAACCTGTTGCGTTCTGCTTCGAAGTTCTCCACTGCTAAGATCTTCCAGTACTGAATAGTCAGGCGGAGAAAGTGTGACCTAAATATATCTCACGTAAAGAGGTGGATTCCTTAAGTCCAACTTCCAGAACGAGCTTATACCAAAATGTGCTCACCTCACTACCATCGAGTGAACTCGAATCGTGTGAGTCATTAGACCACCCAGCCGAAACACTTTTGTAGAAATAAGCCACATCGCAATGCACTTCCACAATCAGAGTATGATTTACTATTTTGATACTGATTCTAAAACATTACTGATAACGACGTCAGAATTTATCATCGCTACTTGATCAAAACTACTTTAATAAAGAGGGTGAACAGCGTAAATTCAACTGATCAGTATTCTTTCTTAGAACGACGTGAATATAACAGAGCAGAAACATTGCAAATAGAATTCTTGGAAAAAATGCTATTTATCGCAACCATTATTTTATTTCTCATAGACTTTGTTCATCAAATGTGCTATCTCTAAGATGGTATTTACCCGTATTTACATTTTATGTCTAATCAGAAGAACAGGTCGATGCTTTTCTATCCAAATTTATGGAACTTCAAAGCAAAGAGTTTACTTCTCAGTGTCGAATGCATGTGTTGTAGAACAAACGCTTCATACTCTCGGAACTCATTTTGAAATTTTCAAATAATGAAGTGAAGTAGCTATTGAGTATTTCATGGTGTATTTTGTTGTTGAAGAAGTGTCATCTGTTGATTTTCTAACTGCTTTGAAATAAGCCACTTTGATCCTAGAAGGGTCTGAAAAGGCCACTGTAACCAAAAACAACGCCATTTTAATATAGCATCTAATTTTACAGGAATGTGCCTGTATATGGAATAAAGTAAATAAAGAGACTGCCAAGGTCGAAGCACGTGTACCGGCTTTATAAGCCAACCCTTATACAACAGACCACATGCGTGGCTTGATAATAATCATTATCAGGCATACTGAAATTTGAGAGTGGTCTCAAGAAAACACTCGAAACGGAAGATATAACATAATTGGCAATACCAGTCAATCAATCGAATGTAAAATACCGCCGAATCAGTGATATTTCCACCTAATGGCACATGTAAAAAGTTCGTCGTAGACATCGGAACAAAAAGAAGTAATAAACTTTATAACTATTGAAGTTTCCGTCTGGTTGCAGCTTTCTTTTCGAGTAGCTGATGGCACGACGATCTCGTCAACGATCCATAAAAGTTTGTGTTTTTTCAAAGTTAAGAGACTGAGTCATTAATGTACGGCTCTTGCCTTCTCATTATCAAGTTTCCCTTACTATTCTAGTTTCAGCTGGACATATTGTCGAAGAGTCGCAGCTTTTTTAACGTCTCAACACATCGAAAGTGTTGTTTCTTGATCTTGTTAAACGATATTTGTAAACATTTGTGGTTGGCTCCGACTCCTCAGTGGCCCAGACATCTGGTGAAGGCGTATATTTAAATGATGATATTCGACTACTGCGTTCATGTCATCAAAAATCATCATTGCTGTATTATATATTCCTAAGAGAATTGAGTGGTGAGCAAAAAACACTCACCACTCAATTCTCTTAGGAATATATAAAACATCATAACAGTGCGAAATGCGCTTAAATACTACCAATTTCGAGTATTAGTAATCAGAATAGCTATCAGATCAACTGGGTTTATGAAGCGAGATCGCATAGCCGACCAAACCTGTCAAAGGTTGGTGGCTGACAGCTAACATTGAGATGTTGAAGAATGAGTGGTCGCGTAAATGTGCCTCAGTGGGGTAGTGGTAGAGCACGCGTCCACGCATAGGATGAAACGTGGGTTCAATTCCCGCCTGAGGTCGTGATTTGCTCACCACTCAATTCTCTTAGGAATATATAAAACATCATAACAGTGCGAAATGCGCTGAAAATACTACCAATTTCGAGCATCATTGCTGTACTGTTAAAGAGAGACAGGGAGAAACTGCACACCGCCGGCAAATGATCGGCATCCCTCTACTGTTAGTGGTCTACAGTTTGCTTGTTTTTTCGTACTTATGCAAAATAATTTATTATAAACGATAACAATACGAAGAACAAGCAGAATTTCGGTTTGCATCACTTTGATCTTCTTAGGTGCTATAAAGGAAAAATCCCTGGATCGTCAGCCGTACTAAATTGAGTAAATCTGAACGTCTTCATAATTTCGCAAGAATACGCAATTGGTTTTCTATTGCATTTATTACTTTATGTTCGTACAAAAAAAGTATAGAATAAGCCAGAACGTATACAAATATCATAAGAGATTAGTGAGAATAGTGAATTATCACTTATTGCAGATAGAGTTGTAATAAGACAAATGAGCAACCCTTCAATTTCAACAGCACATATTCCCGCGTATAAAAAGCCTTATTGACCGGACTGAAAACCACTGAAACTTATGCAGTGTACATGTTCTTGTCAAGAGCAAACACCTTGTTTCCAAAAATGAAACATTCAAAAATCTCCCAGAGCATTTTGCTTAACCTAATATGAGTAGTACTTCTCCAAACTCATGTTCTAGTACTCCTTCACATTTCTACCCTCGCACGTTTGAATCGAGTTCACCTAACATCTACAACTAGTCATCGTCTTTGGGTGATCATCGCTTTTCAAACGTTAATACTCTCACTGTCAACACAGAACACGTGAAACTATTCTGACATCATACGCTACGCATTTGTTCTTTACACAAATATGATAAATACATTGCTATGCTTTTTCGAATAGTTACTAACAATCCTATGAAAAGTTCCTCTCTAGCGAATGAGATCTGATTGTCATTTGTCCCCTCATAACCGGTTGGAAACCAAGTTTTTTTTTTGAGTTTTTCCAACTTATTACAGCGCAGAAGGAAATTTGGCAGTACAAAAGCAAATTACGATCTTCTAGGGGCTTTGGTTAGTTGTTGATAGTCTACGGCCACAATTTGGCGAATGTTTTTCTTTTCTTCAGAAGTGAACAAAAGTCCCACATAGCATCACCAGCAGATTTGATTCTTGCTTTGGGTGTTATGGACCTATTTGAATTTTATTGATGTTTCTTGACTGTTTAAGAGGAGAATAAGTGTGACATTTCCCATGGTTAACTGGGTGTACCAGATCTCTTGTTGTAGGATCAAGTCCCAAAATATCCGTCTTCCGTAAAGAATGTTATTCGCGTACATTCATATTTATACTGAATCTCGGAATTTGATCCTCTGCACACTGGATCTGTAAGTGTACAGAGTGCTCTTTGCTTTTGAAAGAAGCCCTAATTTTTTGGTATGTAAGTTGTGGGTACCCGAGAGTTGATCTATCAGATTCTAAACTAATATATGAGTCTTTAGTCTTAAATGCCATGGGCGTTAAATAAACAGCAAAAGGAGTCACCTTAATGACGACTGGTGATCCAAAAGGTCCTGTAGTTTCGTACGGAAGGCATTTCATAATTTCTCTTCAGGAAAGCGGAGTGTTTTCCGTACAAGGTTGTCAGCTATCTTTTCAAACTGAGAACGATCCTCGCGCCACATGTTTTCTGCGTTAACATTGGCTCTCGTCGCTTGGCGCTGTGCAGATAAACAAAACAACACAATGGTGAAGCTTGACACGTTCTTAGACACTTTTTTTCTGTAAGGAGCGCACCAGCTATCATGCTAACAACAACGCTCGGAATGGTCTTCTCATTAGATTGCACATGAAACAATCTAGAACATCCACTTCTTTGAGGCATCAAATTTCATGATATTCACAAATATGAATACAATAGCCTTGGTCCATACTTTTCTGATAAGCTTTTGTAACCGATTCGATCATCTCCGGACGCGTGCGAAATTGCGAAACGTACACGCCCGTCTTAATAGGTGTTAGGATGAAACAGATCGCATGTGGATCTAGATTCGAGCTGGGAATACGCTATTCCCAGAACGTCGTTTTCTCTGGACTACTGACCAAACATTCGAAGAGGTTATTCTCGTCCCTTGGTTCTGCCATGATACCAGCAGGCGGTCGGCTCATTAATTCTAAATCACTCAATTGCATGATAGATGTGTGTTTGAGATGAATCCTAGTCTGAATTCAACACCTCAGTGTTATTTCAGTGACCAGACAACTATAAACTTCCGTTAGTTCCAACTACTCGTTCTTCCTTCGTTTGTTCTAGCTTCTTTCAAATCAGTTTTCAACTTTTGACGATGCTCCACCGGTTATGGTTTACTTATTAAGTTTGGTAATAGCCATATCAAAAGATCGACTGTTTTTGAAACCCTCAAAAACATTCAATATAATTCCAAAAAAGAATGATTTAAGCTCAAAACGAGGTTGTCACGCCAGGGTCATACACCGGTGTTTCGGAGGTACGTCCTCCTCGTCAGTGACCCCCGCCACACATTCAGACCCTGCATTGCCTCCCTCCTTGCTCCAATGCAGGCTGAATGTGGGGCCGGGGTCACTGACGAGGAGGACGTACCTCCGAAACACCGGTGTATGACCCTGGCGTAACAACCTCGTTTTTTGAGCTTAAATCATTCTTTTTTGGAATTATATCGAAAAACTGATACTTCAGAACTGCACCCTCACGTCGCCGTTTTTCAAAAAGCCTTTTTTTGAAGCTGCTAAAGGAGGAAACTTCTTGCGTTCCAGACGCGCTTATTCCTCTCCAGCCAGAGCCCTTACTTTGGACTATCAGTAATCAATCGATAGCGTAGTCGTTTCGTACTCCAATACGGTGCTTACATCTTGAAAAGACCGTTTTTCTGACAATCAGCAGGTAGAGTAAGGTGAAATCGCATGTGTGAGCAAAGGATTCCTTGGCCAATTCGAGTGTCGGTGCGTGAGGTGGCCACGTGGACTGCTCACGCAGAAGTCCTCTACGCTTTAAAATAATCGGAAATCGATGACACATCGCGCCATCAAATGTGGCTGCTTCAAGTGGTGGCACTTGATTTGGCCAAAAATCGCCTTGGTCGCACATGCAAGAATCAAATAATTTTACCTGCTGCGTTGGAGAGAAACGGTCCCTTGGGGATATAGGCATAGCGATCGAATCAGCAATGATTACGGTATAGAATGATTACCGATACTCCAAAGAAAGATTTGTAGAGCGAGAATATATGCGCGCCTGCTACATAGTTTTGTATGGTCTTACAGCATTATAAAAGGGTGCTTTAGAAAACTGACGACGCATGGTTCTAGCCTGAAGTCTCTGCTTTCGAAAGGTTACTGGCATTCATATGAAAAGTTCTTGTCAAACAAATAAGGTCGGCTCTTCATTTGTCTTCCCATGACCAAATAGAACCGATAACTTAACTATCAAGCCAATAAACAGACGGATTAATCTCGATTTTTTTCAGACAATGATGTTGGAATAATCGTCGAAATCGTCGTCGATGTGGAGACATGCAAATTTCGAAGGTGATCTCATTTCTGCTAGTGAAATGCTAAATACTACCCTCTCTACAATACTCTCTACATTAACTAATATGAAGAGAAATTCGAAAATTACATATCTAAGAGACTTGATGCTATGCAAAACATTCGACATCAGGCGGAAGCTGAACCGCGTTCGGCCTGTCAAGCGGGTGGAGGGAGGGATGATGCGAGCAGGAGGGGAGAGAGTGGGGGCGTGCCACCACTGCTTAGAAAAAGAAGTGAAATTGAAGATCTCATTCAAATTATACACTTAATTGTCAATAATTATAATTAAACTGCTAAAAACAGTAACAAATATGAGCCTAATTCCCCCAACCCCGAAAGAGCCCCCGGTACGGCAGGACCAGCTAGGACGGGAACGGAGAGGCTGCAAGAATCTTAGGACAAAACTAGGCTCGCACAATCGAAACGGACTAAAATGACGACCTATACATTAGAAAAACATTAATACAAGTAGTATGATAACTTCTTTAACATCATGAAGCATACGAGTGATCGATGCAATGCAGAAAACACAATTTTCCGAAGGAAACAGCAATGAAGGAATTTTGACTATGGATTGTCACAGTTCGAATATACCATGATTTGAACTTGACAGTATAAAACCATTTACATTAAAAAGCAATAAATTGATAACAACGGAGCTTCAGCAAAACCATTGAATTCCATGCAATATTAATTGTTATGAATTTAAAAAGGCCATAACCGGTAACAATTACCTGGGTCACCGCATGGCATTATGAAGTTATGAAGTGTAGAAGCAAATAATTATCCCACCCACCCAAAGACACCGATAAATAGACTGGCAGAAACTTTAAGAATGCTAAGCAGTAAACAAAACATTTAACATGAGGCAAGAATTGAACTCGAGTTTTGCCTATACCACTAGCGTGTGATACCACTCCGCAACCGATACCACCGGTCCGCTATCACTCCTTTTCAGTCTGAACTATCGTAGCTGTTAATAAGCAACCGTAAGCTCGTCAATGACATAAGCTATCTGGCAACGTGCTGGTGGATCGTGTCAATGCCCGGCTCTTCTTGCAGTCATTCGACGGGTTTCTTATAGGACGGTTCAGTTCGAGTTCTTTTTTTATAGATAAACAGTCTCGACGAGCATTCTACGACGTTCATGAAGAAGACGAAATCCTCAAGCAGCAGTCGAAACAACGCATGAATTGTTCGGGGACCGTTGTGAAGAAGAGTACAAATAAACGAGCCAAGTGCTTGAAGTGCTGGGATCCGCACAGTAAAATGTGATGACGAGTCGTGTAAAGGTGAATTGTGGGTCAAAATCACCTTCCAAATGTTTGGTGTTGCTGAAAGAAGAGAAAACGTTAAAGGTTTTTGATTCAATAACAAGTAGCAGTAAAATTCCGTTCTACACTTTAGCGTTTTTGAAGTTACCTTGAGAAGTCTGAAATTGTCGTCCATGACGGTGGTCTAATTTGAACATGGCTGCTGGTACGAATGTCATACCGTGATCTTAAGAATATTGGCAGCCGCTTAATCCATTTGACGAACACGTCCGCCCAACGTCTAGGTGGTCGTCCTCGAGGACGCGTGCATTGTCGTGGAATCCACTCTACAGTTTTTTTCGTCCGTCTGTCGTCTTTTCTTCTCAGATAATGACCGGCCCATCCGTGCTTGGCTGTAGATGTATAGACCTCTGGGTCACGAAGATGGGGTAGAGCTCGAAGATCTGAGTTACGCAAGCAGCCCAGATGTTGTGTGCGCTGACTAAATTTCAGAAGATATTGCTCAAGTGCTCTGTGAGTTGTTCGTAACAGTCTTGACGTGGTCGAAGCATCACAACACATCTCTGCTGCATAGCAGAGCGCCGGTAGGACCGCTAAATCGGAAAGGTGAGCAGGAGTTTTGGGTCCGTTAGTTGGTCGGTGGTTTCTTTGACGACCACGACCCATGCTGCTCTCCTCCTTCTATATAGTTCCTTCTTCATGTTGTTTTCCTTGTTTAGTGTACGCCCAAGGTACACATAAGAGGTGTCTGCTGCAATCAAAAAACCATCCATCTCAACTTGATTGCCACTGTACAAGAAATTCTTCATGAATTGGGTCTCCATTCTGTCAACACGTAACCCGATCTTCTTTCCCGCTTCGTTTAATTCCTTCGACATCGTCTCTGCTTCATTGGTACTTTCCGAAAAAATAATGATGTCGTCCACAAAACGAAGATGTGACAGGAATTTTCTATCGACAAGAATTCACTTCGTCCCAATCAAGTGACTTCATTAACCACTGCAGCGCGGCGGTGAAAAGCTTTGGCGTTTTAACATCACACTGACAAACTCTTATACCAATGAGTATGGTCAGAGGTCGATGAAGAAGCTGTATTTTTGTGGGCAGTTTTTATAGTAGTCTGACAAGGTTCTTATCTAGGACGGATTCACTCCTTGATCGATGAGCTCTGATAGAACTGCATTCGTTTCGACGCCATCGAACAATTATTCATAGTCGAGAAATGTTAGGATTAAGGGCATGTGATATTTCCGACAGATTTCAATGACGCGTGATACGGTTCGGATGTGGTCCATGCAGCAAAATCCTTTGCGAGATCCTGCTTGCTCAATTGGTTGAGATTCATCCGAAGTTACGCGATATGCGCAGAAGTATAATCTTCGTAAAGAGCTGGCAGAGCACACTCAGCAATCGAATCGGAAGTTAATTGCAAAGATCCTTTCGATCACCCTTATTATGAAGGATGATTGTGCGCGTAGTCTTCCGCTGGTCTTGTATTTGCTCCTTCTTGAGGTAAGATATAATATGTGTAGCGAGTAGTACATGTAGATTATTGCCTCCAGTTCTTCGAAAGTCGGCGGTAATGTTATCAAGTCCTATGGCTGTGCCATTCTTCGTGCCTTCTGTCGGATGTCGTACTTCAGAGGGTAAAATCCTGGGTGGTTTTTTCTCCAGCGGAGATTCTCGGGACCAGCACAGGAACTGTGGAACAGAAAAGGTTGGTGTAAAACTTCTCCCTTACCAAATTCATGTCATGGCTGGAAGTTATAGCATTCCCATCGTCATTCATCAGGGCTGCGAGCGAAACACAATATTCGCATAATTTCGACTGGTGCTTTTTTAGACTATATATATATATATATATATATATATATTATATATATATATATATATATATATAAGGATAAAGCTCTCGGCGTTGATCAATTCCTGTGGGATGCGCCATGCATTCGACTTCAATTTTTATCTTCGTCTGAGGTGACTGAATGCATATCTGGCCTTTACAATGACTCGCGGTGGCCTCCCGCTGTACCGAGTCAGTGCTGCTTATCCTCCCAGGCAAGTCTGAGACCTGTCTACTACCAATTTACCGACCCCAGAGGGATGGATGGATTGGTGAGCCATGAGCGCGAGATGGAACCACTGACCTCGTGTGCGACGCAGAGCACCTCTAACCACTGAGCCGCATGTGCTCTCATATATATATATATATATATATATATATATATATATAAGAATCAATGTATATTCTGTATACTCTCTTATAGAATCAATGTATATTCTGCTCTTTTGAATATTTATGCAAGTTTTCTGATGAAGGCGACAAGACAGGGTATACTTGCAAGTTGTTCACGTGGATGTTAAGTCAAGAAATCTGCTGTGGATTGCTAGAATTTCACTTCCATACTTTTTGTTCACTTCGCTTATACTATACTCCTCCCAACCTGGCGATTTTGCAACTTAGTTTGGCCCTGAAATTTTAGCAGCCTCTTCGTACACGTCCTTGCCGTTAGAAAGGCTCTTTCGGGATCAAAATAATTACGCCAATATTTATAGCGGTTTGGAGTACTTTTTGTACTCAACATATAGCTTGATATGCTTTAAACCTGGGGCTGTTTATTCACGAGCAGCTTGCCAGCCTCTCTCGGAGGAGCGGCAGGAGCTTGCTTGTTGGAGGCGGCTCCTAATCGTCTCCCATGTACCTCCAAGTCGCATGTTGCAGACTTTTGGCCAATTGAGTTGTAGAATTAGTGGTCTCTCAAATCGGCATTGCAGAAGCAGGGATCCATCCCGGCAATCCACCTATGTCTCTGGAAAGCACACTACCGTGTCCTGGAAACCTAAAAAGGGAGATCCGTGACTACTCCCCTTATTACCTCAATACCTCGAGACTTCCATGAATGCTGAAATTTTCGTTATTTGCTCTAAATGCGAATTTTTGTGGATGTTTCTGTCTGTATAAGTACGTTTCAAAAGCGAGTAAAAGTTGAAACTATTAGCTTTGACTAGTGTTGTTGAAAATGTTAGCAGATTCGCTACTACTCCTTCGTCTCTTCCCATTTTCAGCAGCCTCAAAAACTGTTTTTTTTTTTGCTGTTCTGTAGAGTTTTGGTTGTCATTCCATAGCTTGAACATCGAGTTTACGACTCTCTGACAAGAAAAATAAAATTATGTTTTACGCTCGAGCATTTTTCTCTAAATAAAGCTTTTTTCTTAGAATTCTCGTAATCGCTTGTTAGCTTGAGAAGTAACTTTGATGATATACTTGGTTTTTTGACTAGATTTATTATTGTGTTGTAATACTAAAAACAGAATTATGTACTCTCTGATTAGGAGAGAACAGATGATAGTCGGTCTCATTCGTTAGAGGAGAACTTTTCATAGGAGTGTTAGTAGTTCGATGCTGAGACACGTGGCTACAGCGCCACGTCTCTGATTTTTCAACACACCCCTTTGTAACATTGTAAAATTCAAAATAAAATCATGTTTCATAAAACCACGTATTTTTTCTGTTATCCCGCTTTATTTCGCTGGACAAAGCTCCTCCCTCAGAGTGCTAGTACTCAAACTATAGCACAAGCTTCAGAAAACTCGAAAGTTCAAATTATAGCACAAGCTTCAGAAAACTCAAAGTGTTTGCCTTTTGAAAAGCTCTTCTGATCTTTCGATCGTGTGTGATCTTTGTGCTTTACTCGTCGGACAGAGCTCTTTCTTTACACTATTAATAATCATCTCATGGCGTAATTTCTCCTAAATACGGCGATGTGCTTATTCTCTAGAACTACGGTTCAGCAGGGAGAATAAGGCCGAATTTCACATTTTTGGTAACATTGTTTACAGGCTACTCGACATGGCAGAGGTAGTGGCAGGTGGCCTGGCAGGGGCGGGGCGAGGTGGGATCGTCGATACTTTATTATTCAATTGAGAATTTTTCCTCCGCTTTGAAAGAAACTTTGGATAAAGCGACTGACTAGGATACTACGAAAATTTCTCCACACACTGATATGCCTTCGGCTTCCAGCGATTTATGCGTATGATAAAAATGAAGGCAAAAGACGACTAAGAAACATATTCTTCACCTGAATGCTACAGCGTTACACAAGAGTGTTTTGAAAAATCGGCGAAAATCGTGCCTCAAGTCTTAGCTTTCGATTGGTTACTAACACTGCTAATAAAAGTTCCTGTCTAGCGCACGATCGGTTTAAGAATATGTCGCCTTCTAACATCTAAGTACCAAAAATTTTTTTTGAAAGGCCGAGTATATAGTAAAAGTTCTCAAGATTTATGCTATCGAGTGACTATTAAAACTCCATAAAAAAGGCAAAAACGCGTTTTTCTCAAGAGCTAAAGATAGGTGCTGGGAGGAGAAAGTACCACACATTCCTTCACTCATATTTTGGAAAGGTAAAAGGAGAGCATCGTTGGAGTGTGCGCTACACACTGGGTACATACTAGATCCAGACTGAAATTGGTTTTCCGTTTTCGACAGGCCACAATTTAGCGCTCAAACACAAAGCATATCGCAGTGTAACCTGTTTGCTGCCTAGATTGAACGTGCGTATGAGATCCATCTTTCGTGTCATAGACCTTACATTTATGGTTACTGACACAAGAAAACCACTCAAAGACGGTTTCCTCTGGCTTGAACAATGAGTGAAATTCTGACCTTGTAGGAAAGCTGAGACCCTTGCCATGAAAACACAAATACTATGAGGCCTTCATGCTTAATTGTGTTTTGCGAACAATTAATTACTGACCGAATTTTCGTCGTTCACTGCTCAGTGACAAGAGCGATCAGGTGAGGTAATGAGCTAGGCCCAGGTCTCAAGAGTGCAGAGGTGGGTTGAACTTGAACAAAATCGCTACCAAGGAGTCACCTGCTCATCGTGTTTTGCGATTTTAAGAGTCAGTGTGAGGTGTTATTAGCGCATTTGTAACTAAAAATTCGACAAGACGTCCACAATAACCTACTAATTCATAGTCACAGCGAACTGGTGGTTTTATTTTATACATCTGATGCATGGATGCAATGAGATATATGCAGGAAACTGACCGGTTGGAAGTCCAAAGAGACATTCGTCTTTGAATATGCCCGTGAATTTAATTGTTTTCTGTCCATGCCATGCATTTACCAACCACTGTGATTGCAGGGAGATCACCTACATTTTGTCTTAACCTCGTCGATTGTCAAAAAGCATTTAATGCCGCTGAGATCAATGCAGCCTTATCGGAGCCCGTAGGATAAGGGGACCATCATGTAAAATTAGGATGACCGTTAGCGTTATTGCACAACAAAAATACCCCTTTCACCAGCCATTTCCCATCCTGCTTTATCAATTAAGTCGAAAATCGTTCCTATCAGCAAAGCTTTCAGAAGATGTTTAAAAAGATTTCACACCAATTACAGCATATAGTCGTACTGTCCTACTCAAATCTTCGGAATACTTCCGATTTTCGAAAATTGGGAAAACATACAACGACATTGATACAACGCGGTAGATCCTGTGACAAGAACATATTGACAAAGAAGCTGTGCAGTGACGACAGCGTCTTTTCGATGATCATCGGCACGATAAGCGGTGGTGTTCAAGGATTACGTATGCCATAAGCGATAACAAGAGCAGAAATGGGCCTCAGTTGGCACTAGTTAGGAAGTCGAGCCATTCGAGAACCCTGTAGCAAATTACCTAACGGATCCTCAAAATATATGATAATTTATGATTTCTTCTTTGAGCAGAACACGAGGTGTTACATTAAACTTTATTCGATAGCTGACGTTTCGGCAGTTCGCCTTCTTCAGAGCCGCTTTTTATATGTGTTCCACTGGATGATCCAAGTGGAGATCACCGGCAAGAGAGACACATAGGCTCGTAATGCATTACATTACATTACATTACATTGTGCATTACGGGCATTACGAGCCTATGTGTCTCTCTTGCCGGTGATCTCCACTTGGATCATCCAGTGAAACAAATATAAAAAGCGGCTCTGAAGAAGGCGAACTGCCGAAACGTCAGCTATCGAATAAAGTTCAATGTAACACCTCGTGTTCTGCTCAAAGAAGAAAATCAAGAATCATACTGAAGCATGCCGAGGTTAATAACAGTCGGTCTTGGGAACTATGATAATTTAGGCAAACGCAGATGGTCCATGACTATGGAATTATTACTCTCTTCACACAGTCTCGTTGTCATGTATCTAATTGCTGTGATAAGGTTGCGTTCATACAACTGTCAGATGAACTCAAAAGAATCGTGAAGGGAACATATCACGCACGTGGCGGAGCGAACTCACATAAGCTACGTTCGGCTTACCATCGCGATTAAGACTTTCACCTTATACATAATCAAAATAGTGACCTTACTGTTATCACACAATATATTCACCCACTGTTACCCATCGTTGGTGGTCGTAGTTCGGGACGAGCATATCAACCCAACGGGGCACCGCGGCCTAATCATGCTTCGTCAATCACAACAACATTCATAGTATCGTCAGGCGACGATATAAATCCATGTATTGCAGGAAATCGATGTCCATCTCGGATAGTTATAAAGTAACTGTACACTAGCATTCAGTTAGGAGTATCGACATAATCCCTCATCAAGTGGTTTCCTCATCACCCATGATTCAACATATCTTTACCTTATATGTTTGATTGCTCATTTGTGAGCGAATTTGCACATTGTATGTGATAGACTGACTAGTATAGGTTCCTTAAATGAATAATGCTATAACCGGCTTAGTCTGAAGAACATAGCAAAGTAACAAGCTAAACTAATAGCCTTGTGACAGTCGATGAGAAAGTAAAAATAGGTACATCGTGGACGGTAAAAAACGTTTTTTGACGTTGTTTTGTAATCACGCTTTCCATTGTGGCACTGTTGTAACCCCGTGATGATACGGTTGCGGATAGTAAACACTATCTGTCTGGTGCTATTCTAAAAAATTGAAACTAACGAAAAAGGGCATTAGTTGTTTTCCTGTGTCGTGTGATAAGTCCTGAAAAGAACGTTTTTCCCGCTACACAGTGGGTAAAATAAGTTGAATTCGATGTATGCCAAGTGGTCTTTGACCAATTCACGTGCCGGCACGTGAGACGGCGACGCTCGATGACGCGATGATCATCGATTTTTTTTGGCTTATGAACGCGTAGAAAACTACCGAGTCAGCAGCTCGCGTGGACGCCTCACGCACACGCACATGAATTGGTCGAAGGCCCCCTTGATTGCAGGTGGAAATTCAATCTATTTCACATGCTGCGTTTCAAGAAACAAGATACAATCACGGCGTTAGAATCAAATTCACTTGAGCTATTGAATGATTGCTAATAGTCGCAAAGAAAGAGCTCTGCCTGGCAAGTATGCACGTCTGCAACACAAGAAATCGCCTTTTTTAGCAGCGTCAAAAAAGCTATTTGGAAAGCCGGCTAAGGGCTGCTGTAGCCTGAGATTTCGCCTTTCGAATGGCTACTAACACTCCTATGGTAAGTTCGTCCTCAGCGGATGAGATCGGCTTTTCCTTTGTCTTCTCGTGACCGAATAGAACCATATATATTATATATATATAATATATATATGCAGATACATATATGTACATATGATCACATACGTATGTATAGATATTCACATATACATTTGTGTATATATGTGTTCATCCATGTATATGTATGCATATAAATATACGCATATCTATATAAATATGTATATATATATATATATATATATACATATCGTTAACTATAGAACTATTCAACACTGTTTTTTTTCACAATAGTGTTATATTCGCTAGTCTTTCAGTTATCGGAATTGTATCAGTTCGTGTCAAAAGACGTCTAATTTGTAGACCGAGTTTCTTTCAACTTCGGCGTTATTAATCGATCATGTACTCCTGATTCATTAACTCAGTAGCACGAAGTTAATAAATGGTATTTATTCGAATAACGTTTCGACTCGTTGCACCTTCTTCAGAGCCGATGATCAGAATCGGTAGAACACAGTCGCTTATCCTACTGCGATCTTTGTCTTTATTCTCAATCGAGTCAAATCCTCCTTGGTTTGCGCCGCTCAAACGACGGAGCTCAATTAGCGGTGCCCCTGTATGCAGGGCAGCTCTTGAT